>JANHGN010149451.1:0-12528 GCA_024605025.1 Megaceryle maxima | reverse complement strand
GGGTGCAGACGGGGGCCGGGGGGGGTGCGGGGGTGGGGGGGGGGAGTAATTTTGGACACAAGCATCAGTAACCAAGCCGAGCCGTCCCTGACCCCACTGTTATCTGAGGATCAACTGGAATGCAAGGGGGTTTGATTTCTGTACCCTTTTGAACTAATATAGTGTCTGGCTATTGGGGTTTTTTTGGTTCTATTTTCATACATTTTAAGTTTTAGTGTTGTGTGTTTGTGTGGGACTGAGACACAGTGTTGCTACAAAGTGAATGTGGAGTTCCAATCTGCGGTTTCATAACCCCGTGAGCGAAACAGCTGGAGACGAACGAAGCGATTGTGTTTATTATTGTATGATTTATAGGTTTAACTATTGTGTTGAATGTTCAGTGAAGTGTGTAAAAGGGCCCTCTTGTGTGTGTGAGTATATAGCGTGAGTGATAGGTGCTTTGTGGAAACTTAAAAAATTAAACGGTTGTCAAAAGGCAGAGTGCTTTAGATGTCACTCCCCGTCTATTGCAGTGGGAAAAGGAATCAGCAAGTTGTGAATACATTGAGGCTGGTATATGTGGAAAAGGCAACTTGATTCTGGGACGTGTGGGAGGAGGATTTGGAAAAGACAAGAGAACGCTGTAAAAGAGGTTTGTGTGGAAGATGAAAGGAAGATGGGATTATAATGGGCAATATTCAAGGAGGCATCCTTAAAAAGAGTCCCCTGGGTTGCGTACTTGCCCACTGGAAGGATATTGCTGGAACTCAGGGGGCGGAGAGTAGGAAGACCTTTATCAAATATTGTAATCAGTGGTGGCCCTTGTACAAACTGGAAAATGGTGAAAAAGTCCTTTTAATGGAACCTTGAACTATAATACTATGCTATGACTTATGCTTTTCCTAAGGAGAGAAGGGAAGTGGGACAAAGCATCATATGCAGATATGTTCTTCACCCTCCGAAACCATCTGGAGTGGCAGAGAGACTGTGGGATGGTGCCACCACAAGACCCCATGGTACTTGCCCTTGAACGGGAGAATAACACAGAACTTAAGGGAAAACTGAAACAGTGCTACTCATCATGCAGTATTGGGCAGAGGTGTACGACAGTAGATAAGACTCACTAGGCATCAGAACAAGATCTAAATGACTTGCTTAGGCCTCCCCCTTGGTCACAGAACCAAGATGTGGACTTGGATAAGGCCTCCACTCCCCCAGACAGCCCTGTATCTTCCCATACCAGAGGAAAACATGCCCCAACAGTTTTGCAGGCACCTCTCCAACAGGTGGTGGGACCCAAGGGAGGGACAATGTTGATTAAAGTACCCTTTTCCACTACTGATTTGGAGGTATGGAAATGAGTTGCCAAAGATTATAGGAATGACCTGGTAAGTGTAACTAAAGACTTTCAGTTCATTGTAAAGCAACATAACCCTGGTTGGAATTACATACAGCTATTATTGGATCATATGATGGAAACAGAAAAGCAGCTAGTCCTGAAAGTTGCAGGGGACCTAGCTGAAGACCATTATAAAAGTACAGGGGAAGATGTTAAAGAATACTTCCCCCTTCAGGATCCAAAGTGGGATCCGAATAGGTCAGCACATTTAGCAAGGCTACATGCGTACCAGGGGTGGATTTCTAAGGGGATTAAAAGGGCTATTCATAAAACCATTAATTGGTCATCATTATATGCAATTAAATAAGGCCTGTCCGAGTCGCCATCTGAATTTCTGGATCAATTAAGGGACATGATGCACCGCAATACCCCGCTGGACCCCAGATCGGAAGTAGGGATACAACAACTAGTCCTTCTGTTCTTAGGTCAGTCTACAGGAGATACTAGGCGCAAGCTTCAAAAGCTATGCCCCACAGAGAGCAGGAATTTGGAAATATTACTGGATGAAGCAGGGAGGGTGTTTAGTAACAGAAGAGGATTTTAAGAGGACAGAGAAGGGAAGAAGAAAAACTAGATGAGGGCTGCCTCAATTAGTCAGGGACCAATGTGCTTTGTGTAAGAGGCATGGCCATTGGAAAGGAGAATGTCCTGACTGTAAGAACAAGGGACAGGGTAACTGACAAAGGAGGGTGATAGCTCATGTAGAAGAAGATTGACAGGAGCCTGGGAGATCTACCCTAGCAGATCCCCTGTTTGCAATAATGTTAGGGAATGAGCAAAAGGAGATGGAATTTTTGGTGAACACAGGGGCTACATATTCAGTTTTAAACCAAGCTTTGCTGCCCTTGGAAAATGACTGTATTACAGTAAAAGGAGCAACTGGCCAAAGTGAAAAGGCATATTTTTGTGAACCTTTGAAGTACAAATTAGGAAAACAATGGGGCATCCATAGATTCCTGTACATGCCCAGCTCTCCCAAAGCACTCTTGGGGAGAGATTTACTAGAATAACTAGGTGCAGTGATTAAGTTTGAAAAGGCGAAATTACTCTGGAGGTAAATGATCATCAATATATCCAAATAATGAGTTTATCCCTAGTGGGTCTTCATACAGGAGGAAAAATCAGTGAAGAAGTCATGAACCAGGTATATCCTGGTGTTTAGGCCACTAATGTGCCCAGGAGAGCAAAGAACGCTTTGCCTGTTGAGGTTAACCTTAAAGAAGGATGAGAGCTGGTAAGAATCAAACAATATCCCCTGAGGAAAGAGGACAGGGAGGGAATTCGGCCAATAATAGAAAAATTTTTACATCTGGGATTGCTAAGAGAATATGATTCCAATTTTAATACCCCCATATTACCTGTCAGTAAACCTCATGGGTTGTATTGGATGGTCCAAGACCTGTGGGTGATAAAATAACTGAAGATCTTTACCCAGTAGTAGCAAATCCATATACCTTGCTGACTGAATTGACACCTGAACTAACCTGGTTTACAGTTTTAGACCTGAAGGATGCCTTCTTTTGCCTCCCTCTCCATAAAGCCAGCCAGAAAATATTTACATTTGAATGGGAAAGTCCTAAAAGTGGGCATAAGACTCAACTTAGCTGGACGGTGTTGCCACAGGGGTTCAAAAACAGCCCTACTATACTTGGTAATCAGCTTGCAAAGGATCTAGAGTCCTGGAAGACACCATCTGGAGAAGGGAAGCTGTTACAATATGTGGATGATATCCTGATTGCCCCCAAGACAAAAGATGCTTGTATGACCTAGACAGTGAGTCTGTTAAATTTTTTTGGGACTCCAGGGGTACTGAGTGTCCCAAAAGAAAGCCCAAGTGATGCAATGCAAGGTGATTTATCTGGGCTATGAAATTAGTGCTGGACAAAAGACCTTGGGACAGGCGCAAAAAGAGACAATATGCCACACTCCAAGACTGCAAATGGTAAGAGTTACAGATCTTCCTGGGGATGACTGGGTGCTGCTGATTGTGGATTTATAATTATGGGCTGCTTGTTAAACCCCTAATATGCACTGACAACCACCAAACATAAACACCTCAAATGGGACAAAGAAGCCATATAGGCATTTGAATTGATAAAGAAAGCCCTAATGTCAGCCCCAGACTTAGGACTCTCAAATGTAAGTAAGCCGTTTTTCCATTTTTTGCATGAAAAACAGGGGATTGCCCTGGGAATATTAACACAAGATCTGGGCCCGTATTGACGAGCCGTTGCTTATTTCTCCAAACAACTGGATGCCACTGCAAAGGGGTGGCCTGGGTGTTTGCGAGCAGTTGCAGCCATAGTATTAAACATTCAAAAGGCCCGAAAATTCACCCTAGGCCAGAAAATGACTGTTGGTGTCCCATACAATATCCGCAGTACTGGAAGCAAAAGGTGGACACTGGCTTTCCCCACAGAGGTTCTTGAAATATCAGGCTGTAATGATAGAACAAGATGATGTGGAGATTGTGGTCACTAAGGTTGTCAATCCAGCTTCTTTTCTCAGCAGAAACCCGGAGAACCACTGCATCATGACTGCCTGGAAACCATCAAAGCCACAGACTCAAGCCGTCCAGACCTGACAGATAGCCCTATGGAAAATGTGGAAAACTGGTTTGTGGGTGGAAGCAGCTATGTCTTACGTGGCAAGAGATATGCTGGATATGCTGTCACCATCCGTTGAGAAATAGTCAAGGCCTCTACCCATATAAATACCTCTGCACAAAGGGCAGAAATAATTGCTCTAACCCATGCTTTGGAATTAGCCCAAGGAAAAGATGTAAATATTTATATGGATTTGAGATATGTCTTTGGAGTTGTACATGTGCATGGAGCCATTTGGAAAGAGAGGACTACTGAACTCACAGGGTAAAAACATCAAGCATGCAGAAGAGATCCTGAAACTGTTGGAGGCAGTACAACTCCCTGAGAAAGTGACAATTGTACACATTAAGGCACACCAGAAAGAAAACTGCAAACTGGAAAAAGGAAACTAGCTGGCGGGCAGAGAGGCAAAACAAGTAGCCAAAGCAGAGGTAAAGACAGAAGGGGCTTTGATCCCTGATGGGCAAATCTCCCTAGAAGGTAAGCCAGAATACACCAAAGATGACCAAAAGCTTATCACAGATCTAGAAGGGTCATATAATAAAGAAAAGGGTGGGCACTCATCCCACAAGGGAAATTAATCATTCCCTCTTATCTAATCTAGTCTCTGGTAAGAGAACAACACAGAAAGAGGCATTGGGGGACAGAGGCTTTTTACAAATACCTGATTAAAGAGATTGTAGCTAGGAATTTATACAACACTGTGAGGCAGGTGGCTCAACAGTGTGATCTTTGCCTCCAGACTAATCCCAAGAATACCCCCAAACTGTAAGTGGGACAAACTGGGAGAGGTAATGGACCTGGGCAACAGTGGCAAATAGATTTTTCCAAACTCCCAAGAAAAGGGTGGTATTGATATTTGTTGGTATTAACCGATGCCTTCTCAGGGTGGCCAGAGGCATTGCCTACCAGGACAGCTAAGGCTTGAGAGGTGACCAGGATATTGGTACAGGAAATACCACGTTTCGGAGTTCCAGCAACCATATCTTCTGATAGGGGACCACATTTTATTTCGAAGGTAGTGCAGCAAATTAGCTGTCACTTAGGAATAGACTGGCAGCTTCATATCCCATACTGCCCACAGTTGAGTGGTCAAGTAGAAAAAATTATTCACTTGATTAAACAACAAATTCTAAAATTGGGACAAGAAACTAACTTAGCCTGGCTTCGGTCTCTTCCTTTAGCTCTCCTGCACATACAAACCAGGCCAATTGCAAAGGAAGGGCTGAGTCCCTTTGAAATCTTGTATGGACAACCCTATGGAATTCAGAAAGGAATGTCTGCACAGGTGGGGGATGAAATTATGACCTCCTATATGGTGACACTTAGTAAACAGCTCAATTAAATTAGAAAACATGTAGTTGGAACCAGGGATAGGGGTTTGGATGGGCCTGTACATAATATACAACCCAGAGACTATGTTTGTGAAATCCCTCACAGAAAAGACCCTGGAACCACAGTGGGAAGGACCATACCAAGTTCTTCTGACCACGTTCACTGCTATCCAAATCAAGGAACAAGATGCTTGGATACATCACACCCGAGTGAAAAAGGCACATAAGTCTCCATAGAGAATTACACAAGTCCAGCTAGGAAGGCTTATCTTTTCACAGCAGTGATAATAAGCTTGGTGGAGAGATCTAGGGCATGGGAGAATAATGTATTTTTGCAGTTACTTGACAAAATTGCTAATGCCACAAATTGGTCTAGTTGCTGGATATGCTCACATTTACCCACAAACGCAGGGCAAGGTCACCCTGTAGTCACTACCATCTATCTTAACTCCTCAACGATAAGAGATGCTTTTAGTAACATGTCCCTCCATGATTACACAAACGTACCAGAGCAGGATCTTGCATGGTGGATAAATTTAAGCTTGCTGTGGAATGATACTCTAGAGGTACCTTGTGTCCAGAGATGTTACCTGACCAATACCACTAGCAATATAGGAGGAAATAGTATGGATCAAAGGTGTGGAGTTAAAAATTTCATTGGGGTGTACCTCAACTGCAGTGACTATATCAGATACAGGAGTGCAGCCCTATGGAACAGCAACCAAATGCGGAGGAACACCAGCAGTAAACCCAAGGGCTGGCCAGTTCCCGTAGGTTGGGGGTCGTACTGGATTTGTGGAAAATGGGGAGACAAAGTATTGCCCCTAGGGTGGACTGGACAATGTGCCATAGGTATTATAATTCCCAATATTGCCATTATAGAGGATCTGACTAGTTTAGATACGCTTGGCTTATTGCAGACCTATATGAGACTTATAGCCCACCTGACAAGGGCAAAATGGACCAATAATCCCATAGTTCAAAAAACAACCAGTTTTCAAAGTTTTGCCAGATGGTTTATCCCACAGTTAGGAGTTAGTGAATTGGAAAAAGCCCTAGTAAACCTTTCAGCTACAATGACAATTATTAGTAATGCTACAGCTGACGCACTCGTGACTTTACAGGAAGAGATTTCCTCTCTGAAAAGGGTGGCCTTCCAAAATAGGCTAGGACTAGATCTGCTTTTTGCTAAGGAAGGAGGCCTATGCTCGGTTATCCATGAGCACTGTTGCACCTATGTCAATCAAGACAAAAGGGTTGAAAAGGACTTGTCCCAGATTTGGGAAAAGACCAAAATTCTAGATGGAGCAGCTCAAGATGACATGTCTTAGGGATTTGGGGACCTAATAGAGAAATTGACTTCATGGCTACCAAAATGGCATGGCTTAAGCAATTGTTTATAATGTTTATTATGCTTATAGTCTGCTTTTGTATCTTTTGCCTAAGGGTTAAATGTGCATTTCAATGTTGCTTCGATGTGGGAAATTCTTATGGTGAATGGAAAAGGAATTGCCTGTGACAAAAACTGGAATCAAACAAATACTTTAGAGAATTAGAGAGTAAAGGAATTTATTAAATTAAGAGAAAAGGGGGGATTGATGGGTGGTTGATTGATGGGTGGTTGATTATAGTGGTCATGGAAAAAAAAAATTTAGTGTCATAAATGACCTAAATTACTTTTGACCACACAAAATATATTCTTATGCCTTAAAGTATTAGCTATAACATAGGTAGTGCAATCTCTCAAATAGTGTTCTCCGAAAGAATGTTTATTCAACCTGTCGTTACTTGATAGTTTTCAGTTTTGTTCCATAAAACACTAGAAGATAATATGCAAGGTAATATAAATATATATATATAAATCAATAGAGAAAAAAAACAAACCCACACCAAAGACCAAACACATTCAGCTGCAGAAACATTTCCAAGTAATCAAGTAGAACAGGGTGAAGTGATAAATGAACTTTGACGTTTTGCTAACTTTATCATAGTGATGACAGTGTATGGAAAAAGTCTCTAAATGTTCTTTTACTTAAGATTTGGTTGCTTGGTTGGGGATTTTTTTATTTTTCCTATGACCTGACAGCATAAAGTCATTCTCAAAACTCCTGGTATTTAGTGTTCCACAATCTTAAAGGATTTATTACCACCCCCTGCAACACCCCCTCTTGCCCCCCACATCCTTCAGGAAGAGAAGTTGCTTTAGGTTACTGTATTTGCCAAAAAATAGTTATGTTAGAGCATTTGCCTACAAAAGGGAGTAAGATTATTTGCCTGCTGCTGTGGGCATCTCCAACCATGGGCTATTTTCTGTAAAACTTACTTGAATATTTGTGACACAATCTACACAAAGGTTAAACATTTACAGGTTGATTCATAAATTACTCTCAAACCCCTTCATTCAACTATTTAGTTCCTTTAGTACCTTTCTGCAACCATATGTAGCAAAACACAATATGACCAAGTAGGGATATCTTACAAATCTGGTGTAATGTATAGAAACATTTTGAATAATGTCATCAATAATTTACTTTCCATATTCTTTTGAAAACAGGGATGCCTAGACAACAAATGAGGGTTGTTTTGGTTTTTTAAAGCTATTGGTATTGTTTATCTCAGACACACACAGAGTAGAGGATCAATTTAGACATTGGTAAACATAAATTTGTGTCTCCATTTAAAAATTTCAGAGGCATTGGTGCTGACTGACATTCAGGAAATTTGAATGACAGTCTTAAGTCTGAAAGCCAATTGCGTTTAAGCTACAGAAGCACATCAGGAACCTGTGTTTTCAGGTAACAATAAATGCACCGAGTATGTGTAATATTAACAAAACAGCAGATTGCCATAAACCAGAAGAAATTCTTTGGACGTCTTTCTTTACATTTTTTCAGATTCTCCCAAATATGACCGTGGCATGGGTGAGTAACAGGTGTATCGATCGTTTTGGGGTGCCGTGTGTCTGTCTCCCCTCCCCCCCCGGCACCGCAGCGGAGCCGAGACCCGGCTGCAGCTGCCGGAGCGCGGCGGGGAGGGGCGAGCCTGGGCACCACCTTCCCCCCGGCGCCGCTGCGCCCCCGCTGCAGCAATTTCGGACCAATCCCGCCCAAGGAGCGGCTTTCTTCCCTCTCTCCTTTGCCCTCGCATTCCTCGCTGCTCTGTCCCTCTCCTCCCCGAGTCGTTTCCATTTTTTTTAATACATAGGCAAGGAAGGTGAGTGTGATGGCTGACAACGCGATGAGGTGGTGAGCACCCAGCCCTGGCTGCTGTTAAAACCAGCCTGTGTGTTAATAGCTCCAGCATTTCTTGCATCGACTGTTGGGTATATTTTAACTGTGCTTTTATACTGTGACTACTGCACAAGGTGGGAAAAAGACCCACAACAACCAGAATGTGCACACAACCCCAAAAAAAAAAAAAAATTAAAAATAAAAAATTATTCCCAAAACATCAACAAACATAAAAGGAGGAGTTGTGGTTCCAACTTTGCCTCTTAGAAAATGCTATTTTTATTCTGCAGACTTCACAGCTGAGAGCATGATGGACTCCCCTGTTTGATAAACTACTTCTTTAAGGAGTACAGCACCATGACAGCATTTTCCCTCCTTTACTATGTCCTAGAAAACTTGATGCATGACTGCAGGGTACAGAAACAACCAGTTCTACTGTGCTCACTAGGCTGATGCAAACAAACATCTTTTTTGTTCTCCATATGGCATCTCTATCATTTATTTAAGAATTTGGTCACTTCAGGTCTCTGGACTCTGAATATGAATGATATTACTCTTGGCATGTGGGAAGGGATTTCAAACAGAAAACAAATCCTTCCCTTTTCCTATAGACACAGCAGCTTTTTTTCTGTCAGAGATCTTCCTCTATTGCCTCCTCAAGTAGTTTGTGAGAGAACCATGGAAACACATGCACAAATCAGAATGCTAGTAACATGGAAGCCGTGGAGGAAAATAAAAAGAGCTTCTTTTTTTTTTTTTTTTTTTTTCTTTAGGGGAAGTGGTTTCATTAGCTGTTGGTTGTCTGTTTGAGTTGGTTAGGGGGTTTTTGACATGGCAAAATCAAAACTGATTCTTGGGAAGTGCATGTAGTTAAATGGTAGCTGATACCACCAAGGATCATTTTAGAATCCTTTAAGAGATTAGAATTATTTACTACCAGTGCTAGGAAGTGCTTACATTTATGCAAGCAGCTGTGTTCTCCAAAATATATTTCTGTACGGGAGAGAGATGACTCCCTCCCTGCCTTTTTATCTTCAGCTATACTCTTTCATTTGGGGGGGGTTGGAAGAGTTCATTTACTTAAGGAAATCACCTCTAGTATTTAGGCAGCCTTTTTGGTCTCTGTAACCTTTAGTTTGATACCTAACTTTATAATTGGATTTGACCTGACTAAATTTGATAGATTTAGCCATTGACATTATAGATAGTAAAGAAGATAAGTAAAAACATTTTCACTCAGTAGTTGATGCTGTTCTGAATGTACCCTCTTAACTTTTTTTTTCTTAAAGGCCAGAGATGTGCACAGTACTCAAAGTGCAATTATTTCACACAGTGCTGCAATGGTACAGAGATACAATGTCCTCTCTCTTGCTGTTTGTTGCTTCTGGTGATTCTTGACATTCAGATTATTTTAATAGTGTTTCTGAGCATTAAACAAATGATTTTGTTATTTTTTTCAGAGGAGGATTTTTTTTATGATCAACATGGAGAGTGCAGTGAAGGTGTAAGATAGTGGTGAGACAGTTCTGAAGACTATCAGGGGCAGGAGGAGAGGCAGTGAAATTTATAACTATTGTCAATAAAGAGTGAACAAATGGAAAAACTGAAGTTTATTTTCAGTTAATGACATCCCAAGATGTGCATTTCATAAAGGACATGGCAAGAGCACTGTTGCAGGTCATGTAAATGGAGATTTTGTTTATCACCAAAAGAATAGTTTGATTTGCCACCATCCATTATGATCCATAAATCCAAGTCCACATTTCTAGGCAATGAAGTTCTCAATAGTTGTTAATACTAGTTATTCACTGTGTGTATATACACTGGTAACTGCTGAAGGATCTTGCAGCCGCATCAGAACAGCTCTAATTTTTTATTTTTTTTTTTAGGTAGGGGAGACTTCAACAGAAAACTTCATACTAGGTGGGTGCATGTGTTTGTGTGTCTGCATGCACATATAACATGCTGGAAGTATAAAAGGACAGTATTATACAGCACAATAACAGCATATATAATCATAATACTTACAAAATTACTATACATTGAATAATGGGAGGAAGAGGGGGAAGTACTGGACTTTAACTTTCTCCTATGTGGTGTGTTTTGGTTTTGGTTTTTTGGGGGGTTTTCTTTGTCGTTTTTTTTTTTTTTTTCTTTCAGCCCAAGCTATCCCTTCTCCATCTCTGCAATTTTGGGGATAATCAGCAAGGGTTGGTGAGGATCACAGCATAAACACACCAAGGCATGAAAAGGTAACACTTAATTGCCAGTAATTAATAAATACATATGTGATTTTAGTGAGGTTTATAAAGCCCTGTCTGAGATGGACCTCACTGTTCCTGGGGCAGAAGCTGTCATGGTCCACACTGCATGAGGATTTCCAGCTCCTACCTGTATGAAGGTCACTTTGAGTGCAACAGCTGTGGCTTCAACACAAAATTGCAAATACAACCTGCAGGCAAATGCACACCTGATATGAAACCCTTCTATGTCCTGGAGCAGGCACATGCATGGGGAGCAGTCAGTCCAGGTGTCAGGTCTGTCAGGTTAGTCCAGGTGAATGAGAATGAAAACTAGGGCTGAGATGATCAGAATTCTGACAACCCAGCAGTAATTTAGGGGCATATTGAGCTGTCAGGTGCAAAATGTGGGGTTCTCCTTTTTACTGAGGGGAGAATGATCAGTCATGTGATGGGTCTGTTTTCACTTTTCTGGCAGATGGCCTGTGCAGAGTTGTAGAGTGATGGTCTGAGCAGTGATTGACAGCTTGTAGTCTCCACAGGAGTAGGATGCAGAGAGCATTAATTTTGTGTTGTAATTTGTAATCTGTGATGCAACATACAATAATTTATACTTTTTTAAATGGAATTACAAAACTATAATATTTTCATCATGTTGACTGGCACTCAAGGAAAATATCCATCTCCATGTTTACTTGGACTTCTATGTTTCATGAAATTATGCTCTAAGAACACTTAAATTTCCCTAGGAAGATAATATAGTTATTCCTTTCCCTCACAAATATCTCAACTAAGTAAAGTACCATATTTATCACAAGCTTCTGCTTTAGGAGGCAAATGAAATTTGCACCTCCAAATTGTAATATTTCTATCACAATACCTTTACTAAAAATTACCCCACAAAGACTTTAAGTTGATATTAATTCTCTTGTTGAACTGGAAATAGATGTGCTGGCAGATCTACTGAGAGATGAGCAGTGCCTTCAGATAACTAGAGTTTTCCTCAAAACCCTAAAGCAAGAGAAAACAAATTCTGAAATTCACATTATTTAACAACCTCCTCAAAGGGATAGTTGTCTTTTGGGAAGGCCAGGTGTATTAGCAGGAATTGCAGGATGGGATACTAAAATCTGATGCAAAAGGGAAGATGAGCATTATGATCTGCTATAACATATGTAGAGTGGGAAGAGGAACAGAATTATTTCCTTACACCCCCCCGCCCCCCTCACCTAACCAGTTCCTTCACTCCAGTGTGTCCTGGCTGCCTTCCCACATTGTGGGAGACAGCTCTGGTCTTGTAACTAATGCAGCCTGGCCAAAAAGAGGAAAAATAACCTTTTTCACTGTCCCTCTATTGTCTTAATGGGGAAAAAAAAAAAAAAAGTTAAAAAAAAAAAAACCCTTAACCCTAAACATTAATAGGTAGTGTTAAGGAAACGCAGCCTGAACCATAGGTTTCTCAAAGCAGAGTCCCAGATACAAAATCCCATAATTAAAAAAAAAAAATAAAATTAATAGAATGGTACAGGAGCAGAATCAGCTAAAGCTGGGTGCCTCCAGAAAGGGACCCCAAATAAAGAAATCCCTAGGTATTTTATAGCCTATAACAATAAACAAAAAAACCCAACAAACAAACAAACCAACAAAAAAATCACAAACATAAAAGCCAGTTTCTAGAAACACCCCTTCCCTCCATTTTAATCCTGTCAAGCCTATCAATCAGCTCCATACACAATTGGC
>JANHGN010149450.1:0-12545 GCA_024605025.1 Megaceryle maxima | reverse complement strand
ATTGCAGGGGAGGTTGGCCGGGGCTCTGAGCACCCTGCTCTGGTTGCAGATGGCCCTGCTCCCTGCAGGGGGGTTGCTCTAGATGACTTTGCAAGGTCCCTTCCCACCCAAACCATTGATTCCATGAACCACAGCGAATACGTAGCAAGCGATGCACCACGAGATGATGGACTCACCAAGACCAGCTTTTTCTAGCTTCATATTCAGCCAAAACTAACTACAAAATAAAATAAATGGCCTTCAAACACAAAAAAAATCAGCTGTAAAATCATTTAGGAACAAAGAAAACACCTTGAATACCAAGTTAAGAGGAAAGAACTACTTGGTAAGTCCTAAAATAGCCCTCTAGGGATTACCCCAAAGTGATCCAGAAGGAAACGCGCCATCATTTGTGATAGCCCGTAAATATTCTGGTTTCTTTTGTGCTTTTGCTGGATATAAACCCCTCAGCATTTCAATCTCAGGGAAGTAAAAGGAAATCTCAAATCAAATCCACAATCTGGTCAGAACAACTTCAGGAAAGGTCAAGGGCTGAGGGAAGTCCCTGTAGCTTAGAATAGAAATAAGAGACTTTGAAACGTCTGACTCCGTCTTAGACCAAAAATCCCAGTCTAGCTGGGACAACACCAGTGCCCTGAAGGTTTCCCCTGCCCTTCATTCTTCTCCTCACAGCATCACCATCTAGCTCAGTGGGATATTTTTGCCTCGGATTTAGAATGGCAAAGAACTTAATGGTTTCAACTCACCTCGGTGAAATTGGGAGGAAATCCACTGAGTTTAATTAAGCGGCTCATTTTCACCCCTTCCAGCGTTGTCACTTTGATTAAACCACACATTTTGTAGGCAGGTGGCTTGTGGGAACAAGGGTATCAGGTACTATAAGGTATTTCTCTTTGTGTTGAACAGAAAAAAAATGCAAAACACCAACAGAAAATCCAACCCACGTTGTCCCTGTGCTGGTATCAGTGGATTGAAGACCCAGTGCCAGCTTGTACCAGACCAGAGTCCCCAAAACAGGACCCCTTTAGGAAGGGCTGTAGTGAGGAGGTGATGTGGGCACCTCGTGTCCACAGGGATGCTGGAGTCACTGGACCTCCTGAAGGAGAATTCCATTCAAGAATGATAGCACTGCTGGCCACAAACTCCCCTTCCCTTCCAGAAATCTCACCCTTTGGACAACAAAATTTGCTGTTCCGGCTGTCACAGCTCATGGGGTGTGGAATTCTGCCCATGGGGTGGGAATGGGGATGGAAGAAACCTCCCTGTACCAGTTACCATCCATTTTATGGATGTTGATGCACATCTTCAGTCATGGGCCCAAAGGAAGAGACAGGGAAGGGGAGTTTGTGTCGCAGGAGATGCTGGAAAAGTCTCTTTTTTCCCCTCAAGATCTGCAGGAGTGGCTGGTGAATCAGAGCAATGGCCAAGCTCATCTCAGAGGGTTTCATTCACTTGCCAAGTTCTCAGCTAAAACTCTCCAGCCTCTTCTCAAACTTTTACCCCAAGCTACAAACTGGAAAGAAAAAAAAAAAAAAAAACCCAGCAATTGTGGTTTTTCATCTGCAGTGATGCCATGAAATTAATTTAATTATCATGCTCTTTGTTATCCCTAAACCCAAGACAACACCCAAGCGTTTGGCCATCAAAATTACAAGAGTAACTTAACATTCATCAATTCAAAAGCTAAGTCATTAAGGGCTTGGGGGGGTTCTGTTGAATTTGAAGCTACATTGTCCCAAAAATAAAGGTCAGGAAATTAATTCCTGGGGGAGAACAACCCTGTGTAGGACACGAGAGGAAGGGTTGAGGAATATTGAAGATGTGACATTATTTTTTTTATAATAAACCCACTTTTATTAGAGGATTGGGTATCATGTTAAAAGCTTTGACAGCCAAATCCTTGACAATTCTCCTCTAGGAAAAAAAAAAAGCATTAAAACTTTATTTAATTTTTTTAAGCCCAAATTCTGGAGATGATCATTGAACATTTGTTCACTTAATCCAGAGCTTGAAGATGGAATGACAGAAGCGTTGGAACTAATTAAAAGTCTACAATTTTGGAATTGGAGACAAATTCATCTCCTCCATCATTTGCCTTATTACAGATCCCCCCCCCCCCCCAAAAAAAAAAAAAACAAATGGTCCAGGTTTCTGGAAGTACTTGTAATACTTTTATTCTGACCTTTTGGCAGTAACTGGGTTATACTGGTTGTGGAGTCTCCTTGTCTGGAGAGATTCCAAACCCCCCTGGACAATGGGATGCTGGGCCCCCTGCTCTGGGTGACCCTGCTGGCTGGAGCAGGGGGGTGGCACCAGCTGATCTCCAGAGGTCCCTTCCAACCTAAACCACTCTGTGATTCTATAACCCAGAAGGACAGGGTTCCCCCAAACAGGTTTGTCCTGCCAGTGATGGACCAGATGGTTCATCTCTGGCTCTCAGCAAAGCCATTTACTGTCCTCCTACTGCTGAAAGAGCTCCTGAGGTCACTTCAACCTGGCACACGCAGATCCCAACTAGGACCTGCCAACAACATCTCCACTGCCACTTTTACCACAGGGAAGGGCACTGTCTGATTTTTTCCTGAGCAACATTCCAATCTCCTTCTGTCCTGTCCTCAGAGGAGTCTTTTTATCCAAGACAAAGGACAAGGACCTGGATACACAGAGAAGGACAGAGGACCAGCAGAGAGAATCAAAAGCTTCACTCAATGACCAAAATCAACGCCTCTTGGCTGCAGAGGAAACAGGATTCCCTGCCCTGAGACCACCCACGAGAAGGAGAAATGCTCTGCGTGAGAAGCTCATGCATTATATGATTACTCCTAATAAAATTGGACCCAAAGCTTGTCCATAAATCCCCCAGCAAGTACTTAGGAAAATTGAAAGGCCCAAATCACACTGTTCTTGTCAGAAAACACATCCCCTCGAAGCCACGTGAGCTCGGAGTGACTGAGCCGTGCAGACCTTGGTCTCTGTTGCCTGCAAACTAATGATTCCTGCCTGAATCTATCCCAGATATTGATTTCCAGTCTCCCCACCTGCCTGTCCATCACTGCAACCAAAGGCCTGCTTAGGGGACACCAGTTTCTCACTGAACGCTCGGAAGACATGCAACACAAATTCAGGATCTTCGTATCCTTCTTCCCATCACTCCCTGGATAACACTGACTCGATTCGGAGGGGTTTCCTTTTATCCTTCCCAGTTCAGTGTCATTTTCTCCTCCGTGATTTCCACGCTGCCCTGTGATGAAGCTCGAAGTCAAAAGGTACATGGAGCTTGTTGCTAAAGCCCACGTTGTCACCCGTGTCACACAATTTGCTCGGGCCAGGGGTTTTTCACTTCTTGGTTTATAAATTTAGATGTCAAATGGAGATTCTAGAATCATTTTTGGTTGGAGAAGACCTGGAAGATCACTGAGACCAGTTGTTAACCCAGCACTGCCAGAGCACCACTAACCCATGGCCCTCAGCACCACAGCTTTGAGCTTCCCTCCTGGGATGGGGACTCAAGCATCCCTGCCTTGGCAATTATTCTCCATCAGGTCCAGTTACACACTTGTGAGATGTTTCTCCATGGCCTTAATGTTCATTTAGCACTGGGCACCAGCTTACTCATCAGCCCTGCCCCTCTGCTGCTGATGAAAAGGGGCCAACAGATCTTTAGCACATCCTAGTGGGGTCCACCTTCCTTCACTGACCACTTAAGAGGCAGAAGAGGGTCTACTGGGGAAATCCAGCCCCTCTAATTTGGTTTCCAGCACGCATGTCAACGTGGTGCCTACTGAACCAGCCAGCAGCCTGAAGCCCTTCAAGCCCCATGGGGTCAACCAGCCTACCTAGCTCCTGGCACTGACTTGACAGCCAGGATTTTCCTCTGAAGGTCCTTGAAGGAACCTCATTTTCTCCAGTGACTAAAAAAGTTTCTTTGTTTCTTTGCCAGAGGAGGTCACAGCAATGCTGGAAGACCAGGCTGGGAGAGTTGGGCTTCTTCAGCCTGGAGAAAAGAAGGCTCTAGGGAGACCTTCTGGTGGCCTCAGACTCTCTAATCCCCACTCTCCCATTCCTGGAAGTCATACTCCAAACTTTTTGCTCTTGAGTTTGTTATTTATAGACCAGACTCTTTACGAGCATCCATCAAACATTTGATCTCCAAGCTCAGAGTCACAGCACCGCCCTGAGCTCATCTATCGCTGCAGCCCGGCACGCAAACGCTTCAAGATTCAAAACAGGTCTCTTAAAAAACATCATGTTTTGGCTCTTGCTTTGCGGAGGACGATTAATTTTTAGAGCAAAATTTGCATAAAATCTTTTCAATCTATTTGCAATTACCAGAAATTGAAACAAGTGACAAACAGCTTTGAGCACTTGTTTGGAGCCGCGTGTTAACCACAAAAACCCTCCAACTAATTAAAAAGCAAAGTTTCAAGTAAGACATTGGAAATGTGACTTTGAAGAACTCAAAATCTGAGATATTTTAAGACTCCAACTTATTCTACTGAAAAAAAAAAATAAAATACACAGAGGTTATATATATTTGGAAATTATGTCCACAGGTATGTGTGGGGTGGTAGAGAGAAATGATCTCCGTCATTGAGATCTTTCCACAGGAAAGATTTTTTCCCAGCAGAAATCATTCACTAGTTTACCTTGAATTTGACCTGAAAGTCAAAGGAAGCCAGGGAGAGCTGAGAGGGTGGTTGTCCCCTTCCTGGGACCATCCTGGAGCATTTGATCAATGCTAAGCAAGAGCTAAAGGGCCCTTTAGGGGGGCAAGAGGATGGGGCCAGACTCTAGTCAGGGGTGCCCAGCAACAGGACAAGGGGCACTGGGCACAGATTGGAACCCAGGAGGTTCCACCTGGATGGGAGGAGAAACCTCCTTGGTGTGAGGGTGTCAGAGGCTGTCCCAGGCTGCCCAGAGAGGTTGTGGAGTCTCCTTGTCTGGAGAGATTCCAAACCCCCCTGGCCAATGGGATGCTGGGCCCCCTGCTCTGGGTGACCCTGCTGGATGGAGCAGGGGGGTGGCACCAGCTGATCCCCAGAGGGCCCTTCCAACTCCCACCAGTCTGGGATTCTGTGACACACCCCATCCACTCCCATGGCCACTTAACCCCTTCAATTAACTCTGATCAAAATAAAGCCTCTTAACACAAAACTTAAGCTGAAATCAATCTGGACAACCTCATCACCACTTAATTTGAGTCCTTTCAAGAAAGGTCACCAAAGGACTTTTCACTGTTCTTGGAAAGATTCCAACACTTTGAGGTGGCTTCACACCACCAGGGTCTCTTTTTCTAGAGCTTTGCTCACAGCAGATGTTTGACTGGAGTTTTCCTGTCCTTTGACTTCACAAAAAACAACAAAATAAGAGCAGAGAAATTCGTGGTTCCCCGACGGTGATGTCAGGTTCCTTGACTCCTCTATCAATCACCCAGTCTCAGTCCTTCACTTAAAAATAACGAGCCACCCAAAAATAGAAAGATATTCAATCAATTATTCCATCCTTCTAATTACTTCAAAGCCAAACCTGGTGCAGAGACAGATTTGTGCACCAGCATGAGAAAGCCCCTCTAGATCCTTACAAAGAAGGGGGAAGACAAACTCTGGGTGACAAAATGTTATTTCAAATCAGCTTTTCTCCCTCCCTTCTCTGCTCAAACAAAACCCATCATTTCTCGAAACATAGGTGTGAAAAAATGATTCTGATTTCCACAAGACTGGAATCGCTCAGACTAAATCCACACGAGCCAGAAGCTGAAATCACCTCAAGCCTAAAGCCCTGACCCTAATCCCACACTCGACCTCGACTCAGATCATCGCCGTGACCTGGGATTTATTGCCAGGGGGAATTTACGCCCCAATTCCTATCCCAGAATTTCTATGTGTGCAAAGACTTTGGGTTAAGGTGTTGGAGGAACAGGAGGGAAATACCACCAACAAATTCTGCTTTTCCAAGGTACTTTTTCCAACCTGTTCTTACCACCTTAAGACTGATGACCACAAAAAAGAAATATGGGGGTTTTTTTGGTCATAGTTTTGAGAAGATGTTTGCCAGTTATAATTTTTAAAGATCCAACTTCCTCCCAGGAGCCAAACTGGCTATTCCTAGGGGTGGAGATGGGAACCAGTTAGCTGCTCACTTTTTTGCTATTACACAGTAATGTATATCCCATCAAAAAAAAAAGCATTCTACAAAAGATGAGAAATAAATTCAGATCAGCTGCTGACAGGTCGTCTACTAAGAGGCCAAATTTTCATCATACATTCCCTGAATTACCTTTTAAAATCTAATTTATTGTCAGGTTAACTCTAGTCCTATTTGGAGCTTCCCGACGTTTGGATGATCAGCATTTTATGGCTCTCATACATTACAGTGGTGTCGTAGCCTTTTTACTACAGGAATCTCAAAGTGGTTTTAACCATCCTTCAGAGATGTTTGAGGTTCCTCAGCCTTAACTACAACCAGCATCTTCCCATCAGCATTTAACTTCAGGAAGAAGCAGCAATGGGACACTTTGAAGGCCATGGCAGGACCAGACAGGGAAAGGTTGGAAACACGACTTTCTTTTTTTATAGCAGGGGGGTGATTGAAAACCTAATAGAAAGTTAGAGAGGAAAATAAGTTATATCTCACAGGGGACCAGTGTCAGTGGCAGGTTTAGACATGGAAAGGACCATAGGACCTTTAGACCAAGGAGAAGCACCTTGGGATGTCAGCCAGCAGCTGACAGAGAAAACAGGGTAAACACCCCCAGCTCCACGAGTGTCTAACTGCATTTTTTTTTGCTATTTTCAAGTCATGCACTGACCCAGACTGACCTCATAGCAAGGTTTACTTATTTCTGACACAACCCATTTACCCACCATAAGGGAAGGGAGCTTTTTAGTGGCAACGCCTGGAACCCAGCAAAGGGTGATGAAGTCCTGCTGATGGAAGAGATGTCAGGACCAATCAGAGACTAATGAAATAGTTCTTGCTATCAGGTATCTGGCATATTAATACACATGGACAGAGCTCATTTACAGACAGAGCCCAGCAATAGAAATTCCACAGACTCTCCCACTCCACATCTAAGGGTTATTTGAATGGGACTCAGGTAGTTTCACTCATCTGCCATCGGAGGAATGTGTTAATAAATACAGGATTGAATCACACCATTGATTTGTAACTAGAATTTCCCATTAAAAGCTGTCAAGAGTATTACCTGGAAAAAAAAAATAATAAATTAATGGTATAATATAGCCCAGGGTTCTGCTCTTAACATCTTCCTGATGGTTTAGCTCTCAGAGCCTCACGGCTGATGGATAATCTTGTTTGTTCTGTATTGTCACTGGAACATCTTTTGTAGAGGTCTTAGTGCCACCAGTTGGTGTCCATCTGTGCTGGGCAGCAAATTAAACAACCAAGCAAGAATTTACACCTTCCTTTCCACTTCCTTGAACAGCAATGTTTCATTTGGACAACCAGTTATCTCCAGTTCAGGGCAAAAAATAAAGGAAATTTATCCAGGGATTTAGGTATAAGGAAGAAACTGAAGGTGGTGAGACAGTGGAAGAGGCTGCCCCATCCCTGGCACCATTGCAGGGGAGGTTGGCCAGGGCTCTGAGCACCCTGCTCCAGTTGCAGATGGCCCTGCTCCCTGCAGGGGGGGTTGGACTGGATGACCTTTAAGGTCCCTTCCCACCCAAACCAGTCTATGGTTCTACATCCCCCATGATACTTCCACAACAGCCTCACTCCACCCATACTTCAAGAAGCTGAAGTAAAGACAAATGAAGCTTTTGTAAGGAGGGAAACCAAAACCAAAACAACAACAAAAAATCCCAAAGAATAACTAACTAACTATCCAGAGTTATTTTATGGCACATTTAAGATTAAAACCATTTCCTACTGGATTCACAAAACCCAAGTCACAGCGACGTGATGGTGCCAAGGGAGCTGGGTGGCTCCAAGCCAACGTTGCCCAGTTAAGTAGAAAAACCTCCCTGCGGTCGGGATGGGCAAAGTTGTTCATTACAGGCGTCACGGTGCTGCCCCAGTTGTGACTGGTTGGTTGAGCACAAAATGTGACTCACCCCCCTCGAGTGGTCGCTGTCCTGGTGGTGCTATCATTTTCCACTGCTTGTAATTGAGTTCTATTAATGATGTAATTCAATTAGACACATACCAAGAGGTAACTGATACTCTTAATAACGTTAACACCGGCTTCCGACAAATTCCCGACGCAGATGGAGAAGCTTGATGGAGTTACTGGTAACGGAATATCCCCCAGTGGAGGGATGTTAACAATCCTTTTAATACCAGTACACGTGCTAGAGTTTGGTTGCAGAGAATCGGCGTCGACTCGAGCGTAGAAAGAATGTAAATGAGCAACCACAAATCACCTCGAGGAGGATCTGGGTGATGGGAAGGTGAGTGAAGAATCAGGGGGGATTTATTCAGGTTGAAAATCTGGCTTAATGGACTGAAACAACCTTTTCCTTTTGTTTTGGTTTGGTTTTATCCTAATTGTTTAAATTTGATGGATTAAAAAAGGAAAAAAAAAAAAAAGTGATTTATTCCGCATTACTGGGGGCTTAGAGAATTGTGTGGGCAGGATGGAAAGGCAGCTGGTTACTCAGTTTTCTCCTGAATCTTTCATCCATCTGACCTTTTATTTCAGATTAATGAAAAGAAAAGAGCGAGTAACGGTCGCGTGAGACAGAGATGCCGGCCAACAGCCACGTGGAAGAGCTTCCACCAGGATCTGAACGCGTTCCTTAGAACACATCCTATCAACACTTAAGCCATGGGATCTACCAGCCCCTTCTGGCACCTCTGGTTACAGGCAGAGAACATTTCTAGGGGTATAAATCTCTGCAGATGCTGAAAAAAAGCCATGAAAAGGCCCCGTTTTGTATCCTACTCATAAATGATAAAACGAGAGCGGTCAGATTCGGTTCATTGTTTAATCCATGCTGTTTGCCACCCGGGAGGACACGGTGTTTAGAGTATCTGGGGAAAATAAAAAGGTCCTGTAAATAAATACATTGAAATCCCAATGTCCTTTTTAACAGCAAAGTCTAAAGCAAAGACCATTAACTACTTTCCTGTGTAAGAAAGACTCCTCTTCAATAATTCATCTAAACTTTTTCATCTTCTGAGAAGAAAACCGTGTAGGAAACTTCCTTCCAAAGCATCACCTCTCTTCTGCTGGACCACCCTCCTCCATGGCCATCCTGTGGGTGGATCTGAGCAAACTCCATCCAAAACTACAACTACCAATTAAAGTCCTCCAGAAAAGCTGCATCCATCGGTCCTTGGCACCTGCCACTGAGACAATGACCATCAAAACCTTAACCAGGGTGAGAGAACGTGTTGCTGCTTCAACAGTCAACAGGTTGGTACATGTGGGTCTCACCACAAGCTGGTCTGTTGTGGGTCTTCACCAGGGAAGAACAGGGGGCAAGTTTTAAGGGCTTTTCTTCCTTTGAAGAATCAAAGGAAATATAGACCAGTCCCAGAAGAGCCCACTCCTTGCTCTTAAGTCAACTCCACTCCTAGGGAAGCAACCTCCAGCTTTTAACCGCAACGCTTTGGGAGTCCCACCTTCTGAAAGAAACACTTCAAGCAATTATATCAATTGACCTTGCTCAGAGCTGTCATGTTTTGTCTAATTACCACTCTCTGAGCTTGACAGCCCGACAGAAACACCCATCAATTCAGCTGCAGGTCACGCCGGTAACACAGACAGGAGCCTTCAGATGCTTCTTGAACCAAGATTTCTCAGATTCACTAAACTAGATTTGGCTCCTGGGCGCTTTTATGTTCCTCCTCAAAATACACTCCAAGAGAAAGGGACAAGGAACTCGGACTGAGAGGTTGGTGTTTGGCTATGCCAACTGGCTTCACTGTACTTTGTACCTGCTCAGGAGGAGCTCGCTGTTAAATCAGCAGGGAGAGGTGCAACAAGAACCAGTGGCATGAAACTGAAGCCAAAGAAATTCAAATGAGAGACGAGGGCAAACCAAGAAAGCCAAAAATAACCCAGTGAATGCAATTAGCTCTGCCAAGGGACAATGTTCTCCAGCCCATCCCAGTGCTGCAGAGGAAATATGGGAGGTTCTATGGATTCTCCATACTCGGAACAGACCAAGAGAGCAAATGATTCCTTTTAGAATCATAGAAACATTTGGGTTGGAAAAGACCTTTAACATCATCCAACTGTGAATCCAGCACTGACAAGTCCACCACTAAACAATGGCCCTCAGCAAAACATCTGCACAGCTTTGAAACCCCTCCAGGGATCATGGGGACTCCACCACTGCCCTGGGCAGCCTGGCACAGACCTTCACAGCCCTTGCCAGGAAGAAATTGTTCCTCAGCTCCAACCTAAACCTCCCCTGGAACAACCTGAGGCCAGTTCCTCTTGTCCTGCTGCTTGTTTCTTGGGAGCAGAGCCCGACCCCACCTGGCTTCAACCTCCTGGCAGGGAGCTGTCAAGACCCAGAAGGTCTCCCCTGAGCCTCCTCTACTCCAGGCTCAACAAGCCCAGGTCCCACAGCCACTCCTCACCACACCTGTGCTCCAGCCCTTTCCCTGGACATGTTTCCCTCTTTTACCAACATCATCTGCTCCCATCCTGGCTCCAAGATCTCAAGCAAGTGTCATATACAGGATTTCTCCTTAGTTGCTTTGCCTTGAGACTCCCAACTGTGACTGAGATTTGACAGAGCATCAGGCAACTGTGGAGACAGCAGAAGGTACACAGTGGGAGGAAAACAAGACAGGAGACGAGAACAGAATTCTGATATTGAGGGGAAAAAAGGGAAAGAAACAAGCAAAGGCAACTTGGTAGCTCCTCACCTGAGCAGAGCAAAATTAGCTGCTGGCAGCACAACCTCTGAAGCCCCCGTTGCCTGACAAGTTGTAACAGAAGGTGGACACCGTGTCATGAAACTATTATTATCTATCAGTGATAACTATATGATCTAGGAGACTGCCACTCACTGCAGAGCTCTTCTGGTGATTGAAGAACTGACCTTCAGCTCAGCTAATCTCCAGAGCCTCTCCAAAAGAGTCAAAACCTTGCAATTTATAAAGCTCTCCATCCACTCCCCGACGAGCAGCCTCACCTCACAGCATTCCACAATGTTCTCCTGCTTCCAAGCTGGGAGAGGAGGCACCTTGGGAACCCTCCAGCCCAGGAAAGCGTGACCATGGGCTGGGTGCACGCGATTGATGCAGTGAATCCTATTCATAAAGCATTATAAAAGGAACCAAAATCATCACAACTTCACTACTCACCCTCTTTCAAACCTCCTTTAAAGGCAGAAGATACCCAGTTTTCAGCCAGCAACGTGATTTTCCCAGAAAATATCATTCCTTCAGCTCCTCTATTTGACAACCAGCATTTTGCTGAAACTTTGGGCAGCAACTGAGTCGTTTTCGATGTATTTTGAATACTCTGAACTGAAATGGGTGAACAAAGTGGGATGTTTGGAGGAGATGACAGGTAAAGGACACATGAAGTAGATTTATTTCCCAAGGACCAGAACCAGTAACAACTGAAATCATCCCCACCATGAACATCTGAGAAGGAATAAAGTGAGCATCAGAAAGACTCATTAGGTGGAGAAAGGAATTGATGTGGGCAAATTAAGGGTGTTCAGAGACTCAGGAACTAGCAAACAGCACCCTTGGGAGCTGCTTCCTGAGTCAAAGTTCTCACTCCTGGGCAGGAAGACCTCGGTCCAGCCCTGGGCACGGTGGCTGCAGTGAAAGGGATGCAAGGGAAATGAGGACAGGGCCATCGTGTTTATTTTGGGTTCCAATGGAATTTAAAAAAAAAATAATAAATAGGTCAATGTTTCACCCAAGGGATAATTTTAACTGAGCAAGTGCATATTTTTTTTTGCCTTCAGTTAATTAATCATGAAAGCCTCGGTGGAATTTATCAGGATAGATTTTATTCAGGCAAGGCCAACGCTTTAAGAAATTTCCATTTCTTTGTCTCAGCAGAAAGAGAAGGGGCCATGCTGAACTACAACCTCCTTACAGCCTGACCTCTGTACATCACATCCATCAAGGGATGTGCAACAGCAAACCTGAGGTGAGAACCTACCTGTTGTGGAGGTAAGAAGAGTACAGGGGAGGGGGGACCTGCTGGGAAGCAGCTCCACGGAGAAGGACCTGGGAGTGCTGGGGGACAAGTTGCCCATGAGCCAGCAATGGGCCCTCAGGGCCAAGAAGGCAAATGGTTTCCTGGGGTGAATGAAGAAGAGTGTGGGCAGCAGGTTGAGGAAGGTTCTCTGCCTCAACTACTCTACCTTAGTGAAGTCATCTCTGGAGTACTGGGTCCAGTGCTGGGCTTCCCAGTCTTGCTGAGCAAGAGCTAAAGGGCCCCTTTAGGGGGGCAAGAGGATGGGGACAGACTCTGGTCAGTGGTGCCCAGTGACAGGACAAGGGGCACTGGGCACAAACTGGAAGCCAGGAGGTTCCACCTGAATGGGAGGAGAAACCTCCTTGGTGTGAGGGTGTCAGAGGCTGTCCCAGGCTGCCCAGAG
>JANHGN010149449.1:0-12567 GCA_024605025.1 Megaceryle maxima | reverse complement strand
TTGTTTGTTTGTTTGTTTTTTGTTTGGGGTTTTTTTATTATTATTTTTTATTTATTTATTTTTGTTTGTTTGTTTGGGGTTTTTTTTTACATTGGTTAAATAGTGCACGGTCACAATGCTGGGCTGCCTGTTCACAGGGTGGTGTTACATGAACCTTTAGGTGCTTTGTGTGTTCCCTGTGGTACTGTTTCTTGTCTTGGGGAAATGGACTGGGACTATGATGTTGCTCTACTGGATATTGTCACCCTATGATATGACGATACCCTTGATTGTGAGGTTAAGCTGGTCTGTGTGTGAAGCCTCATCATTTATTAGTGATCTCAGTACCAACAGTGGGTAAGAGGCTGTGTGGTGTTTAACTGCTGGCAGAGGTTTAAACACAACAGCAGCATCTTCAGGTGCCATGAGAACATCATCACACTCAAGATTTGTCAGGTCTTGCTTTTGCATGCATTCCTTTTGAGAACTGAGTGTTTGCAACATTCAGGAACAAATTTTTACCCACAGGAAAAATGTTCCTGCAGATGGACCTCCTGAGATGACGTGGGCTGGAATCTCCTCTTCTTTAAGCCACTTCCTGCTGTCACAGCAGACAGGAGGTTGCAATCCACTGCCACCTGGCTAGGTGACTTTTTTTGGGAGGAGGCGACAGGAAGAAGGAAGGACCCACAAGTTCCCAGCTGACAAAGAAACCTGACCTCTGTGCCAACTGTTCCCCTTGTAGCTGGGGTGCTTGAGACAGAGGGAAGAACAACACTACATGCCTCCTCCACGTTGTCAACCAGACTTGGATACAAGCAGCAGGACAGTCGACACATGAGAGAGCAGAACATTGTAGACACCACCAACAAAAAGGTATTGCCCCAAGAGAGCTCCATGGGGTTACAGCACTTCTCTTATAAATTACTGCTGGAGAGGAAACCTCGGTCTTTGCCCAGATCAAAGGAAGTAAAGAAGCGAAACCACAATTTGCTAACATAACAGTTTTTGACTTACTTTGTCAGTTTCAAGTTGTTCTGCAAAAGGATCAGCCTCCAGGGTCCCACCATCAGTGACACACTACAGCTGTGTCAAATTCAAACAAACTGCCATTTCCATTGGTTGAGGTTTGGGGGTTTAAAAGTTTCCATCTAGTCCCCACCTCCTACTCCTCACAGCAAGGCTGTTCTTAACACACCATTAATAAACACAGCTCATATGAGCTGATAAAGGCTCAAGTGTTGCCTTATCAGACACTAAGAAAGCAGCACTGCCCCTTGGTTCAGGAGAACCACTCCCTCTCTGCCAGGACTGCCAAAGCTGGGTACACACATGGGGATGTCCACAAAGCTTCAGGCACCCAAAGAAAGTCAACACGAACAACTCCCTCCCTCAATGCTGATGCTCACGAGATAACACCACAAAGCCTGGATTTCAGATTCAAACACAAGGAATTAACAGTAAGCATACTCTAAAGATGTATTTATAGACAAAATGGGGTGGAAGTTAAGATGCATAGTCACATAACAAAGTAAGTTTTCTAATAACATTTATTCATTCTAGAGGAATGAGCTCTTTCAAAAGCTGTATGGTGCTTTAGGTAGAGAAGCTGCTTCTAAAGTTTTTTGATATACAAACCATCTCTGACTTAAAATTCCAGCCAGCAGTCACCAGCTCACTGGTTCCTACCAACAGGTGAGACATACCCAGGGCAGGCAAACCTAGAGAACTCCGGCAAATTGGCCTTGAATCAGGTCTGAGATGCTGAATGCTGCTCCATAACGGCAGAGATAACTCCCTTCAATGCAATATGCCCTGACCTAGGAGTAGTAGCACCAGAGTGCGTGCTACTATGCTGAAGAGTAGCTCTGCAACAACAACAGTTATTATAACTTGGGTCCAAATCTTTGGACCGGTTCTGGGTATCAAAATTGGCAGCACGAGCCCAATTTTTAGAGATGTTGGCATTTCTTGAAATCACTGGAAGCCACAACACCACAACTTAGCTCTGCTGAAAAGAAAAATGAAAAAGAAATTAAGACTAGTGAATTCTGAAAGTAGCTTTTTTAATCTCTTTGTCTGTTTTCCTGCCTGTGCTGCAGAGGTAACATGCTTTGAGCCAGCAGGGATAGAGATCCTGTCATTACTTACATCACTACTTGGAGGAGAAAAGGTAATCAGGAGAAGGTGCAATAATAATTTCTTGTGAAGTCTTTCTACTCCAGTTGGTCCCTCTCAGATCTTTTCACGTGCTTTGTGTTCTTTTAAGAAGGATCACTGTTTTTTTCACCAACTTAAAGCCTGTGATTTGATATAATGTAATAGCATGTCATTTCTGAAGACAAACCAGCCCTGTTCACGTAACACCGACAGCTTCTGAGTATCAACGGTCTTTGCAATATTGATCCTTTTCCCCATCAGGTATTTTAAGCTGTGTTTCCTGTAAGGCTTCCTCTAAATCTGTAGTGATCTGAGGCTCTGGATCTGCTGTGGGTTTATATCCAACCATGCCCAAAGTGCCTCTTCACTTCCAAACTCCATCAGATTGTGGATAGATGATCCTAAAGGTCAAGTTTAGCCGTGCATCTCTAGAATGATATTCCTTAGGCACTCGATGCTGTAAGTGGCATTAGAAGACAAACAAACAAAAAACAACAAACCAAAAGTCTGAGTGTGTGTATTTAAAATACAGGTAATCATGTAAAAAACCAAACCAACAAACAGCCTTCATTTCCTGTGATGGCTTTTGTTAGCATTTCTAAATGTTTAGGTAAGGCAAAAACACAAAAGTAACTGCTCAGGGACACTGAAAACAAAAGGTCTTTATAGATTACTGCAGACCTGCTAAATTAAGTTACGATGTTTTTTTACTCCAAGCTCCTAAATTTATTTTGCTCTTTCAGCTACAGGCTGCAACATTCATTGCTGAATTTTAATGCTGGAACACCTGAACAGATTCCTACTACATTAGCACTTGAAACCCCATTTTTTTCTGTGGGCACTTCAAAATTCTGAGACAGAAAGCAACATGAATGTGCTGGGAAATGACTACCTACCTGCCAATCCTCCTGGGTAGCTCCTTCCATCATTAGCAGAGTCCCGTGATCAAGTGGGATTCTCAGTCTTTCTACATAAGTATAGTCTCCATTCTCTTCCTAAAAAGAAACATTAATCATAGAATTGCAGAATGGTTTGGGTTGGAAGGGACCTTTCAAAGTCACCTAGTCCAACCCCGCTGCAGGGAGCAGGGACAGCTGCAACTACCAGCAAGTTGCTCAGAGCCCAATCAAGCCTGACCTTGACCGTCTCAGTGGATGGGGCCTCCACCACCTCCCTGGCAACATGTTACAGACTTCCACCACCCTCATAGCAAAAAGCTTATTCCTAATGTCCAATCTAAATCTAACCTTTTCTAGTTTAAAACCGTTACCCCTCATCCTATTGCTACAGATCCTTGTAAACAGTCTCTCTGCAGCTTTCTTGTAGGCCCCCTTCACTATAGTTCACTATAAGATCTCCCTGGAGGCCTTCTCTTTCTCCAGTCTGAACAATCCCAACTCCATCAAGCCTGTCCTTGTAGAAGAGGTGCTATTGAGACACTGAAGGAGCAGGCATGTGCATCTGGTAGAAAAGCTGTTCCTCTATACCAGAGCTTAAAGTGCTGCAAAGGGAGAGGAGGCAAAGAAGCTCTTAAAAGATATAATTTAACTAAATCTCTCTGTCACCATATTTCATAAAGAGCTCAGGAACCAAGCACTTTAAGGATGAAAGAAGCTGTTGCAGCACAAGCTAGAGATCTGGGATCTGTGCATTTCTTGGGGATAACTGAGGGTTAATTACTGTGCCGGTGAATAATTAAGCTAACTAAACCTCTGGGATCAGGGAGTGCTGAAGGCACTTGGAATCACATGTAATATGTATTATTTGTAAAGACAATGCAAAATATGTGTTTAAGCTGCTGGAATTGCCAGCTCCTTTAAAAGGGAGGTGTAATGCCAAGAAAGTTTTCTTAAACTTCAGAGGAAAGAAGGGAAAAAAAAGAGAGTCAAAAATAGGTATTATAAACATGACTGCTGATGAAAAGCAGAGAAATAACATTCCATGTCTGTTTGTTGTTTCACAAGATTAAATCATTTCACTCTGTGAATGGATTACAGTGGACTTATTTTTATCTCTTGCTCAACTTGATTTAAAAACACATTCTTCTAAGATGACTTTGGAGAAAACATCCTTTTGGCTTAGAAAAGTCAGTATGCAAAAGTAGCAGCTACTTTATGTTTTAAAAGGGACATCTCTGAGCTTAGTTTGACTTAGAAAAAGATTCTTATGTCAATTAGTTTTGCAGAGCTAGCAAAGTTGAGGTTTAAGAAGTCAAGAAGTTTATGAAGGGAAATAATTCCTGTCATCTAAGGAGGAAAACTTTTTAAAAATGCTGATAAAGATGGAAACAAATGCATCAGGTAAACTTCTAGATATTCGCTTTGAAAGTTTTATATATGTACTGGAAAACCAGCTGCTTCCAGGAACAGGTCTAGTAAAGCAACTGCTTTGCTTCTTAGGATATCATAATATTCATAATCTTGAGTAGCACACTTAATAGAATCCAAGCTTTACACGGTCCACGTACACTGGTTAAAACTTTTTTTTAATCCTTAATTCAAGTAACTACAACTAGTTAGTGAGTAAAGCTCAGTATGAGTTGCAAAGCTGTGAATATAAAATCTTTAAGTATTTCTGGACTCCATCAAGGTTGTTTTTTCTTAAAATTGTATCAAAATGGTAAAGAGATAAAAGATCTGGTATAAATCTATATAAATCATTAAGTTTGTTGTGTCTTAAGGCAAATTTATTGATTAGTAGTAGGAAATGGGTTCTGGATAGCATGGAAGCATCTTCTAATACAAAGGAAAGTAAACGGAAACATCCTGTAGAAGAATATATAAATAATAATGCAAAAATTTGCAAATGATGCAAAACTATTTTTGAAGGCTGAAGTCAGCAGCCTTCATGGAGAATGCTGGCTTCTAGTCTTCTGCTTTACCTACTACCAAGAGAATTATCCTTATGAAACTTCTAATCACTGATTTTTTCAGACTTCAATCTTGCCTGTATCCGTTTTCCAGCTTACTCCTCCACTGCCAGCTGTGGAAACACCCTCCTCCACAACCAAGTGGTCTTGCCTCCCAATAGTTCTGCATTTTAACTTGTTTATTCTGACAAAATCCTCACTGCAGATCTTTTCTTTATGGCTTTGTTAAGAATGAGTATCAGTTGTATTGCCCTTTCCTCACACAATCCACCTTCAGAGGACTATCTTTAATCTCCCTCCATCTTTCTGCAGCTGACTTATCAGACTGCAAGTAAGGCAGCTCTAATGCACCCCCATCTTCCTCCCTGCTTGCCTACAGCTGCTCAAGCCCTGCCAGCACTGGTGGACAACACCTCCTCCTCTGCAGCCTTTCCTGTCCGCGAGCCTCCTTCCATGCCAATCCAGAAGCTCAATTCACATTGTTCTGATCCAAGCCTCTGTTTCTGCTGTGCTCTGTATATTCCCATGTTCATCTCCAATGTTAGGACACAAAGTTATTTTTATGCTGTTTTGAAAAGTACTAGATCTTTAACTTCTGCTACAATAGCTACTCAAGGACAGAAGAAAAGGACCGTGCTTTCACGTTTCATTTGAAGGACAGACTCATCCAAAGGCTGACTGAGAACACTACGAACATCCTGCTATTATCTAACACAGGCGTGAAGCTCCCTTCCTTCCCCAGCACCCACTGGTTGCCTTGGTTACCGATGGAAGAAGAGCAATCTGACAGCTGGCTTTCTAACTCCTTCACAGCAGTTTCCTTGGACAACTACACCTAACTGGTTCTTATGGTACCCAGATCTCTGCTACTGGGCACTTCCCAGTAGGCTGGTCACAGGTGATGTTCCCAGGGGCTCAGTACTGGGGCCAGTTCTCTTTCATATCTTCATCAAATCTTGATGAGAGAATTGAGGCACCCTCAGTAAGTTTGCAGATGACCCAAGTTAGGTGGGAGTGTTGATCTGCTTTGAGGTTTGGGAGGTTCTACTGAGGGGAACTGGCCAGGCTGGATTGATGGGATGAGGTTCAACAAGGCCAATTGCCAGGACCTGTCATTGGGTCACAGTAACCCCCTGCCATGGGGAAAAGTGGCTGGAAAGGGCCTGACAGGAAAGGACCTGGGGGTATTGGTCAGCAGCCATCCGAAGATGAGCCAGAGTTTGCCCAGGTGGCCAAGAAGGCCACCAGGAGCCTGGCTTGTATCAGCGCTAGTGTGGCCAGCAAGACTAGGGTGGGGACCATCCCCCTGTACTCAGCACTGGTGAGGCTGCACCTAGAATCCTGAGTTCAGTTTTGGGCTCCTCACTCCAGGAAGGATATTGAGGTGTTGGAGCATGCCCAGAGAAGGGCAATGAAGCTGGGGAAGAGTCTAGAGCACAAGTCTTGTGGGGAGCGGATGAGGAACCTGGAGTTGTTCATCCTGGAGAAAAGGAGGCTCAGGGGAGACCTTGCTCTCCACAACTCCCTGAAAGGAGTGAAGGTCGGTCTCTTCTCCAAAGGCACAAGCAATAGTATGAGAGGAAATGGCCTCAAGTTGTGCCAAGGCAGGTTTAGGTTGGACATTAGAAAAAATTTCTTCCCCACAAGAGTTGTCAAGGGCTGGCCCAGGCTGCCCAGGGCAGTGGTGGAGTCCCTGTCTCTGGAGGGGTTCCAAAGTCATGGAGGTGCGGTACTGAGGGACGTGGTTTAGTGGTGACCTGGCAATGCTGGGTTAACTCTTGGACTTGATCATCTTAGAATCGTTTTGGGTGGAAGAGACCTCTATGATTTCACACTCAACTTCCAGAAAGAGCTAATTAAATAACCTGCCATTGTCTCAAATCAAGCAGTGACAAGCAATAGTAAAAAACAACAGTGAGACTGTATCTGAAAGACACATCTAACACAGTGAAATCAATGCCCCTTGAGCAGGACGATTAAGTCATGTACAAGTGGGACAAGGACCATGAGGCTGAGTGGGGAACAGGAGGAGGTCACGGTGGTGCAGTGGTGACAGTAACACTGTGGGTAAGCACGAGAGGACTTGTTGACTAAATGGATAGATTGAGCGTGAGTGGAGTGTGAATCACAGCTCTAAAACAAAACATTTTTTTCTTGGTTGCAGTGTAGGCAGGGATAGAGGGGAAAAAGAAGGCAAGAAGTTAAGTAATTTGCTGGAACCAAACTAGAAAATAAAAGAAGCCTGATCACTTCACTGTCAACTTTAAACTAACAAGTAGGCATCCAAATAACCCCTAGAAACCATTTAATGCAATGACAAAATATAATCTGCAGAACTGGTCTAAATACCTAGAAGAGGCAGTATTTAGATTAAAGGATGCTTAAGAAGAAAAACTCCAGTGGGTAAAGTAAAACAGTTTCTGCCTTCACATTCAGTTCCATGAAAAGTCTCCTTAATCCCAGTGGGAAATCCACTCCTGAAATGTGTTTGTAGCTTTTTTACACATAGTGAGCTGAAATCTGAGCAGGGATTACTTTTACTTATCCAAAAAGGATGCTGCTGCCTGTTGTGGATTCAAACAGACTATGTACATCACTACACTCCTTTACTGCGCAGGATGAGTAATAGCTAGTACTCACCAGAAGGAAAAACAGAGGACTGAGCCTTTTCTTCCCCTCACCCTAAAACAAATTTCAGGAAAAAAAAAAAAAAAAAAAGCAAACACCCCTAAAAAAATTTTTTTTTTTTTTTTTGACAAGGAAAAGGGCAGAGAAAGGATAAGATTTTTCAATAATTTTCAGTAGCTCTAGAAGACATTACCTGCCTTGTGGTACGTACTGTTTTGTACCTGACACCTGATCACACACAGACTTTAGGGTTGTTTTTTTTCCACCACCACTATTTATCCACAGCGAGCTTCTACCATAGTACTTCTCATCTTGTATTTTCATTACACCTTCCATCTTAAAATGCTTAAAAACACAGGAGCAAAGGGAAAGGAAGGCTTTTGAAGCTCTAGAATCTGAAATGCTAGAATGTTGTACCTCAAAGACATTTGATTTGGGAAGGAGAATTTCCTCCTTGATGAAGACTAACTCTAGAAAACCTGATGTACTGATGCTGGCAGATGACAAAGCAGGGAGAGCCTGAATGCCTGTGATGACTGTTAATCTGAATCCCTTCTGTTTACACTACATCCCTCTTCCTGTAACTTGCTTTTCAACAATGATCAAACAATCAACTTTAACTTTCTCTTTAATGAAAAAGAGAATGCTACATTACAATAGAGTATGAAAATTAGTTCTTTAGTGGTACAGCCTGAAAGGTTGTAATTTCCATCAGATCCTCTTGTAAGTCCCACTTGGCAAAGCATCCAGTGTCACAGGATGCTCTCATAAAACTGCAGGCTTGGGGAATGTGCAAAGAATATATAATGTGTGCCATGTAATTATTAAGTACAAGTTTCCTTAGGCACAGGATGCAGTTAAGAGCAAATTATTCAAAGATCACTCTGCACGTGGGGAATCACACCTTGTGTTTGCAAAAGGAAAACACTTCAGAAGGAGCAAGACTCAGCTAGTCAGAAATACCAGGTCAGAGAAACTGAAGAAAAATTGAAGAGAGCTTGAGGGATACAGCTATAGAAAATCACCCCTCTCAGGGAGAAATTGTACAGTACAGATCAAAGAAGGTGACCAATTATGAATGGCACAGACTGAATTTCCCCTTTGGCTCAGAGTGGGTGTCTTTTTAGAAAACAGAAAAGAGAACAAAAAGACATCTTGCTCAAGAACTGGATGTGATTTTGAAGAGGGAAACTGCAAAATTTATACTGAAGTCTAAGTGGCTTTGATTGTCATCCACTGAAGGAGAACAGTTGCACTTCTAGAAACTAAGCTAAGCACTGTTTAGAGTTTTCCCAGAGGAATGAACTTCCCAGATGACATTTTGTTGTCAGCACAGCATCCAAAGATACTTACTCATGCTATGCCCTCCAATACAGTGCACTGGTTATGTGATCTCATGCTTAGGGACCAGGATTAAATTCACTTCAGCCAACAAAGAATTTACAAGGTAGGCTACTGGAGAGAAAGACAAGTAATTTATTTGGTTTCTGGTTCAATTTCTGACCTTTGCTGTAGACAAGTAGGTTAGCCAAGGGGGACTCCTGATGGGCAGACTTCAATATGTCAGCGTATAGTTTTCTAACAGGCTGATAATCATCACCTTTGCTTTCTGCACTACTTATTCAGAATCAAGTAGCAATGTAAGCAGACAGCAAACTTCTTCCCAAGGTTCTCTAAGGCTAGACATGCAAGAGAGACAATCAAAGCAGGACACCTTAAACCAAAGCCTGTATTTCCAACACAGGAATCTGTGATTTGTTTACTTGGATAAATAGAAATTTGAGTTTTAAAGTTGTAAACACAGCATTCCCAAACACTTTATCCATCCCAAACATTTTATCTATAAATTATGCATTCACTACAGAATCAACAACTAATTCCTGGAAGGATGTTCCACACATACCACCTTATCAAAGTCAAGATCTCTGTTTAGTCTTTGAAGTACGATGCAACAGTTGATTCAGACCACGACAAGCAAGGCACTCGCCATCTCTCTCTTTGGAATGCAGCCAGCAGGGCATGGGGGAGAGACCAGGCAGAGGCACATGAACATGGGCTTGACAGGAAAGAGGAGCCCTGACAGCAGCTACTTTGGCCCTACCAAAATGGCAGGTACTTGCCTCAGGACCAAAACCACTGCTTCTTCAGAGACTGCCCCAGGGATGTCTGATGAATCCACCCAGACAGAACTGGTAACAGATGAAACTTCAGTACAGGCTGTACTGAAGAAGGCTGACTGTACCAGACCCCTCTCCTGGGAAACAGGGTAGTTCCTGCACAAGGTGTGCACAGGTGGATGACCTGTTACGTCAGGTGGCAGAGTTACAGGAAACAGTAACTAGGCTGTGCAGCAGTAGAAGAGCAGAGACACAGACTGATAGGTGATTTTGGAACCAAGCTGCAACAACAGACACCACTGAGGATGAAGCACCCTGGACCCTGATGTCTCACAAACACAGATCTCTCATTACAGCCTCAATCCTCCAGCATCTCAGTTAAAACCAGATTTGACAACAGTAAACACCCATGAGGCAAGACCCACAAGCTACAACTGAACCAACAGCATGTGGTGGACATCGCAGAAAGAAACATGTGCTTGTAGCGGGAGACTCCCTGTTAAAGAGCACAGAAGCACCCATCTGCCAACCTGACAAGGAGTCACGTGAGGTATGCTGCCTTCTCAAAGCTAAGATACGTGATGTTACCAAGAGGGTGTCACAACTTGTTAAGAGCACAGACTACTATCCACTATTACTCTTTCATGTAGGCACGAATGCACCGTAAGAACAAACTTAGGTGGAATCAAACAGACTATAAGGTCCTGAGGAAAAATGTGAAGAATTTTGGTGCCCAAGTTGTTTTTACTTCCATACTACCAGTTCAAGGATTGGGGTCAGACAGAATAGACACATAATGCAGACCAACTTCTGACTATGGGGCTGGCATTGCAGCAAGGGTTTTGGCTTTTATGGTAACAGGACCTTCTATGAGGAGTACAACCTGCTAGGAAGGGATGGAATCCACCTGTCTAAAAGAGGCAGGGGAATCTTTGGCAGCAGGATCACCAACTTGGTGAGGCAGGCATTAAACTGAAGGACTCAGGAGGAGGGATCCAAAATGGCAATGCCCATGCCACCATTGCCACTACAACTAATAGGGGGAATAAATCAGGCCAGCCAGAGTAGTGTAATATGTGTCTCAGCTGTCTCCCTAAATGAGAATCAAAAGAGCAGCCACATAAAGTGTATGTGTATGAATATGTGCAGCCTGGGGAAAAAAAAACCAAAAAAACCAGAAAAACAGGAAGAATTGGAGCTCTGTGTCCAGTCAGAAAGGTATGATGTCATTGGAATAACTGAAACACGGTGGGTCAACTCATACAACTGGACTAAAGGCTGTATCATAAAGACAGGCAGGGTAGAAGAGGAGTAGGAGTTGCACTCTATATAAAGGAGAGCCTTGAATGTATAGAAGTCAACTATGGTAATTGTGGAAGCTCTATTGAATGTCTCTGTGTTGTCTCCTTAAAGTTGAGACCTTAGAGAAGGCACCTGTTACCAACCCCCAAACCAAATCAAGATGAATGAAGCAATACTGGTGTCAATTAAGCAAGCTCTGCATCAACAACACCCAGTTCTTATGACAGACTTTACCCAGCCATTTCTTGGGAGAACAACACAGCAGTTCACCTGTCATCCATCAAGTTCCTGGAATGCTTAGAGGACTCCTTCCTCATACAAATGTTAGATGTGCCAACAGAAACGGAGCATGGCTGGACTTGCTGCTCGCTAACCAAGAAAACATGCTCTGTAATATCTCAGTTTGTGACAACCTTGGCTGCAGTGATCACAATATTGCAGAGTCTGGGATGCTGCTGAGCATGGTGAAGGTTAGTTCCAAGAGAAAGTTTTTAGACTTTAGAAGAGCAAACTTCAGCTCGCTCAGGGCTCAGCTTGAGGAGAGCCCATGGGAAGCTTCCATGGAGGATAAAGGTGCTAGTGAGTGCTGGGAGATTTTCAAGAACACTCTTGTAGATACACAAAACCAGCTCATCCCCTCTAAAGGCAAGGGAAGTAGGTGGAGCAAGAGACTGCCCTGGCGTAACTTCGAGCTTCTGGGTCTGCTCAGAACCAAAAGGGAAATGTACCAGAGATGGAGAAGCACAACATTACCTTTGAAAATTACAAGGGCATTGCCAGGGTATGCAGAGATGCAGTTAGGAAAGTAAAAGGTCAGCTTGAACTGAAACTGTCCAGAGATGTCAGAATCTGCAAGAAAGGGTTCTTCAGATACTTTAACAACAAGCAGAAACAGAAGGAGAATACTGACCCACTATTAAACAGGAGAGGTGAACTAGTTACCAACAACGGTGAAAAGGCAGAGGTCCTCAACACCTTCTTCACCTCTGTCTTTACCAGTGCTGTTGGGTCCCAGGCCATGGGAACAAAAATCCCAATGGCTGCAGACACAGACCTGCCATCAGTGAAGGAAGAGTTGGTGTGTCAACTATTACAGAAGCTTGATCCAGATGCCATCCTCCCAAGGGTGCTAGCAGAGCTGGCCAATGTCTGTTGCAAGGTCTCCCTCATCTTTGAGAAGTGATGGAGACTGGAACACATGCCTGAAGACTGGAAGAAAGATAACGGCACCCCCAGCTCTAAGAAGGGTTCCAAGGAGAAGACAGGTAATTATAGACTGATTAGCCTCACTTCAACCCCAGAGAAAGTTATGGGGCAAATCCTCCTGGGGACTATCACAAGTCAACTGAAGATTGGAAAAAGCCAACATAGATTCACCAGGGGCAAATTGTGCTTGACAAACCTGATCACCACCTACGACAAAGTAACCCACTCAGCTGATGCAGGGTGAGCAGTGGACATTGTCTACCTGGAGTTCTCCAGGGCTTTTGACATGGTCCCCCACAACCTCCT
>JANHGN010149447.1:0-12644 GCA_024605025.1 Megaceryle maxima | reverse complement strand
CCCGGCCCGGCGGGGCTCGGCACGGCCCGGCCCGGCCCGGCCCGGCCCGGCAACTTCGGGCCAATCCGCGCTGCGCCGCCGCCCGGCAACTTCCCCGAGTGCCATTAACCCTTGGGGGGCTGTCCTGGCAACCCCGGCACTGGGACCGGCACCTCCGGCACCGGGACCGGCGGCCCGGAACCCACCTGGCATCGACCTGGCACCCCCGGCTTCGGGACCGGTACCCCGGAACCCACCCGGGACCGGTATCCCGAAACCCACACGGGACCGGCACCCCGGAACCCACTCGGAACGCCCCAGCACCGGGACCGGTATCCCGGCACCAGCACCCTGCCACCTCCGGCACCGACCCGCTACCTCCGGTACCGGGACCGACAGCTCCGACATCTCCTCGTCACCTGGACCGGCAGCCCCGGCACCGCCCCAGCACTCTCCCGAATCCCCCGTTGTAACCCGGCACTGCCCCGGTGCCGCGGACACCGACTGCCACTGGTACCGGCACCACCAAGTATGGCCACGGCCCCGGGACCGGCAGCACCGGATGCTCCCGGTGCCCACCCCTAGGCGAGTATCAGCACCCACCAGGCACCGGTGCCGGCCAGGCACGGCAGGACCTGGGGGGGGGTGGTGCTGGTCCATGCACACAGGGCAACACTTGCACATGCGTGTGTCCATGTATGTGGCAGCTCATGTACACGCGTGTCGGTGCACATGGGGCAGCTCCAACACACATGTGCCCATGCCCATGCAGCGGCTCCTGCACAGGCCTGTGCCCATGAACACAGGGCAGCTCTTGCACACGTGTCCATGTTTGTGGCAGCCCCTGTACACACGGGTCCATGCGTGAGGTGGCTTCTGCACACACATGCAAACATGTGCATGGCAGCTCCTGTCTGTGTGTGTGGCAGCTCTTGCACATACATGTATGTATCCAAGCACACAAGACAGGTCCTGCACACATGTCCCTGTGTGCAGGAGGTGGCTCCTGCATGCATGTGTTTGTGTGTGGCAGCTCCTGCACATGCTTGTCTGTGCACACGGGGCAGCTCTGGCACACGTGTGTCCATGCGTATGCAGTGACTACTGCACAGGCCTGTGCCCATGAACATGGGGCAGCTCCTGCACACTGCTGCAGCTCTTGCACATGTGTGTCCATGTCTGTGGCAGCCCCTGTACCCACCTGTGTCTGTGCACAGGGGGTGGATTCTGCACACACATGTCCATGTGGATGGCAGCTGCTGCACAGCCGTGTCCATGTGTGTGGCAGGTCCTGAACATACATGTACCCAAGCACAGGAGGTGGCTCCTGCATGCACACGTTCATGGGTGGCAGCTCCAGCACATGTGTCTGTGCACATGGGGTAGCTCTGCACATGCATGTCCATGAACCTGGGGCAGCTCCTGCACACGTGTGTTCGTGTCTGGCAGCTTCTGCACACGCGTGTGTCCGTGCACATGGGGCAGCTCCTGCACACGCGTGTTGGTGTCCATGGGGTGGCCACTGCACGTGCCCGTGCCCACGTGGCTCCACGGGAGGCCTCCCCCTGCCCAGGCGGCGCGCACAGCGCCCGCCAGGGGGCGATTGCCGTCGGAGCATCTTCCTGCGCGAGGGGCGGGGCTTCCGGCTGGCGCCGCAGAGGCTGCCGGGAGATGTAGTTCCGGAAGCGCTACTCGCCACCCTCCCGCCCCGCTCCCCGGTCCAGCGGAGGCAGCGCGCAGGCAGCTCACGGACCCTTTATTAGCGTCGGCGGGGGACTAGCGGGGGGCAAGGCCCCACGGCTCGGCTTTCCCCGCAGCTCCAGCGCGACGGCGGCGACAGCGGCGGTCCCGGCCCGCGGCTCAGGCCTCCCGTGGATCGCCCGCGGGCGGTGGCGGCGCCGGTCTGGGGAGAGAGGCGGGTGGAGATCGGGCCGGGGCCAGAACACGGCCCCGTGCTCGGGCTCCACAAGACCTTTGCCACCCCCCTGCCCTCCCCTGCAGCCCCCACCTGGCCCCTGTGGCCTCCACTTGTACCCCACCCTGCCCCCCCACATCCCCCCTCCCCGTTAGTAACCCCCACTCGGGTGGCACGCAGCCCCCCCCGTGCTGCCATCCACCCTCTGCTCTGGCCCCTTGCAGCCCCCCAGGCCCTGCTCACCGGGAAGGAATCACCGTGACATAGGGGTGGCCGGGGGGGGTCTCTCCGCGGGGCCCCGGGGGGTGCGAGGGCAGCGGCCGCTGAGGTGGGGGGGGCTTGGCCGGACCTGGTGGCTGAAGAGGAGTCACAGCCTCAGAAGTTCAGACGCGGGACAACCCCCCCGGGTGGGCTCGGGGGGCTCCAAACCATCTCCCTTGTCCAGGGGGAAGGGGGGGCCTTGGCCCAGGCACACACCATCCTGCCCCACACGCCGGTGCCGCTGCCACGGTGCCACCGTTACCTGAGTGCCTGGTGCCAGGGGGTCCGCAGGCAGCGGGCGTGTGGGGGGGGGCGGCCTGTCCAGGGGGGAGGCCTGGGCAGAGAGAGCAAGGACAGTGAGACAGCCAGGGACAGAGGGACAGGCAGCCACAGGCAGGAGGGGTTTTGGGGGGGGGGGGCAGGGCTCTCTCCTTGGTGGGGGGGCCAGCTGTGCCGGGCGGTGGGCACCAGGAGCTGTGCCACAGAGGGGCCGCAGCCCACAGGTCCCCGAGAGTGGGTGCGCAGCCAGGCATGCAGCAGCAGCCGGTGAGGTGCTGCCCAGGACCCCCACCCTGGCCCGAGCGTTACCTTGGGAAGAGGGTCCGGCGGGAGAGGCCGGGAGGGTGGGTTGGGCCGGGCTGAACCGAGAGCCGCCGGCTGCGGAGAGAGGGAGAGGGGGCAGGCGGCCATGCAGCCCCGGAGCTGGGCAAGCCATGCAGCATGCGGAGACCCCCCTCCCGCCGCGAAGCAGAGACACCCCCTCCCCCCCCCCCAAACAGCCTCCTGCCTTGGATGGCTGCCATGGCCCCCGGCCGGGCACCAATCCCAGGGAAGCGCAGCCGGTGCCAAGAGTGGCACAGCGCACCAGGGCAGAGCGGTCCAGGGCAGTGCCAGGCTGCTCCTGTCCCAGGGTGGCACTCAGTTGAACCACAGGGCGCCGGCACGGAGCTGGCACCTCGGGATATTTCCCTGGCACCAACCAGACCAAACTCTGGTCCCCACGGCAACCAGCACCTGTTACCACAGCAACAGCATCACCCTCGCCAGCAGCCCCCCCCCAGATCTCACCTTGCCTCGGTGCATGGGCTGCAGCTCCGTGGCCTGATGCCACTGTGGGGGCCGGGGCCGCTCGGGGGGGCCCTGGCTGCCCGACCGGGGCTCTGGCTGCGAGATCCTGCAGGGGAGAGGCAGGATCAGGCCCCGCTCGATGGGGCCGTTAAGGGACCTCATACGATGAGCGAACCACACCAACACCATCAGAAACCCAAGAGATATGAACCCCTCAGCACCAGCAGATCCAACACCCTGCACCCCAGGGCTGCCCTACACCCTACGGGCACTGCCAGGGGAAGATCGCAGCACCGGAGGCCTTGCGAAGCAGGACGGCTCAGGGACAGCCCCACGCCCAGGCGCCGGCAGTGACGTTACCCGCTCCAGCCGTCTGGGGCTTCTGGACCCAGGAACGGGGCCTGGGTCTCAGCGCTGTGGGGAGAAGAGTCGGGGGCTCAGCCTGGGACCGGGGGGCAGCAACAGGGAGGGACCACAGTGACACAGGGTGGGGAGGGACCGCGGTGACACGGGGTGATGATGCACGACAGGGTCCGCTACCTGCACGGGGATGGGGACACACACGCACGCTAACACGGGCACACTGTCACCTGCTCGGGGACGCAGGCATGCACGCTGCCGGGTCAGCCGTCATGGGACACGTGCACGCGTGCCAACACACGTGCCCCGCATGCCCACATGCAGGCAGGCGGCCTCGGTCCCTGTCATGGCCCACCCATGCACACACACACAAAAAGCGTGCATGCCCCCCACCTGCCCCCCTACCCCGGTACCTGTACTGGCAGGAGGTCCTCTTGCTGAGCTGGCAGAGGTGCTTGTGCAGCCTGGCACGGCGGGCGCAGCCGAGCCCCAGCGCCAGGGCCAGCCCCAGCAGCGCGCCCAGCAGCAGGATGGTGGTCAGGGTGCTCCCCCCTGCAGAGAGCAGCACATCAGCCCTCCCCTCCCTGCTGCACCCCGTGCCGCCTCCGGTCACACAAAGCCCCATTCTCTGCATGGCGCTGGGGCCGCCGGTCTCTGCCCTCACCTTGCTCTAGGGCAGCGGGGCCGCTGTCCTCACTGCCCCCCATGCCAGGGCTTGCGCAGGTTGGGGGGGCCCAGCCCTGCTCGCAGTGGCAGTGCCCGTGGTTGTTGCACACCTAAGTGGATGATGCCGATCCTCAGCCCTTGGCAGGTTTCACCAACCCCAGCACCCACCCCTCCGTCCCATGCTCACCCCGTGTCCATGGCATTTGCTCTGGCACTGCTGGTCGCCCAGCCTGGAGACGTCCTGGCACTGGTGCTGGAGGCATACCTGCCGGGGGATGAGGCATCAGCTCCGGGCGAGCCTCCCAGCCCCTTTCCCACCACCCTACACTCACCTTCCCAGGGCCACAGGCGGTGCCAGGCATCACCATGGCTGCATCACTCACATCCTCATCCCAGGGCATCAGGGTCCCCTGACAGGGCCTTTCTGGTCTGTCCCCACTGATGCTGCCACGCTGGCACTGCAGCATCCCACAGCCAGCATCCCTGCAGGGACAGAGGGGTCAGAGGCCGGGGGGACAGCAAGGTGAGGGTACAGCAATGGGGGGACAGCACTCACTGCTGGGCACAGGCGATGTAGGAGCCGTTAGGGAGCTGCCCACAGTGCCCGCGTTCATCCCCTTTCCCGTTCAGGGAGGCCATGCAGGAGCTGGAGACGGGGCTGGCACCTGCAGCGGGGAAGCAGCAACCTTCAGCACCCTGACCTGGTCCCTGGACCCCCACCCCCCCATCCCTGCCATACCTGGCCCCAGCAGCTGCTGGCACTGTCCCTCGTAGGTGGCACAGGCGCCACCATAGCAAACCGCCCGCTCACCGGCGCAGGGCTGCCCGTCCTGCAGGAAGGCATCGGGTGGGCAGTGTGGCGAGACCCCATCGCAGAACTCGGGGAGGTCGCACTCGCCCAGGGGCTCCCGGCACGGGTGTCCAGCACGGCGCAGCTGGGTTGCGGGGGGGGACAAAGAGTCAGACCACCGAGGAACCCCCAAAAAACCCACCCCCTGGGTGTGGCTGGAGTGCCACCGCCAGCAGCTGCCCGTCCCCACGTACCCGGCAGTCCTGGCAGCAGGCATCCCCCGTGGTGCACTCGGCTCCGGGCACCAGCTGGCAAGTGCTGCTATTGCAGCAGGGATCAGTGCACTCCTGCAGCAGAGGGGCTGTGGTAAGTGGGTGGCACCAGTGTGCCCCCTGCCAGCCCCATGGCCGAGCCAGGATATGGCCCTCCCAGACAATGCCTGGGCAACCCCAAGCTCAGGAGAAGGGAGGTGGCCACAGATAGGACCCCAACCCTCCTGGAGCCCCCCCATACCATGCTGAGGCCACAGTCACAGCCCTCGCCCGGCTCCAGGAAATTGTTCCCACAACGGGGGGTCCCGACCAGGCGCCGGGGCTCTGGGACATTGGAGAGACACCATCCCAGTCCCCGCTGCCAGCTGCGCTCCAGGTCCTGCTGGCTGCAGTTGCTGAAGCTCAAGCCGGGCGTCAGCCTGTGGAGCCAAGAGAAGCTGGTGAGATGGGGGAGGGGGCTCAGCCCTGCCCCCCCCCCCCCAGCCCCATCTGCTGCCCTTACCCTGTGGGCGATGCCATGATGCAGCCACGGTCCTGCCGGAGGTCGCTGCAGTCGCAGAAGCGCCCGGTGCTGTCGTGGCGCATGCCCAGGTTGTGCCCCAGCTGATGGGCCACGGTGGAGGCGACAACGAGGACGCTGATCGAGTGGTCCTGCGGGACAGGGCGGGTCAGGGTAGGCAGGTGGCAGGGGGGTGGGGGCGGATGAGGGGTACTGACCATGCTGACTCCACCAGAGCGCGTAGGGGAACACATGGAGGCTTGAGTTGACATCCCCACCGAGACATCATCAAAGTGGGCACCCCTGGGGAGAGAACGCAGGGTCAGGGAGGGCTGTCCATGCACTTTGTCCCCCGTCCCCATCCCGTTCCCCACTCACGTGAGGAGCTGGGCGTTGTCGTGGGGCAGCCGAGGCAGCAGCTCCTCCTGGCGCCAGCGCAAGAACCGCTCCAGCGCAGCCCGGGCGCTGCCACCCACCGCAAACCTGTCTCCCTCACTCCAGACCTCCACCGCCAGCAAGGCCACCCGCACTCCCAGCGGCTGGAAGAACTGGGAGGCGTGGGGGGGGTGAGGCAGGGAGGTTGTCAGAGACCCCCAACACCACAGCAGTGAGGGCACAGCCAAGCCAAGCACCGGGCTGGGATAGACAGTGCCCAGCGGGTCACAGCAGCAACTCACCACATCCACCTGGTTGGCGATTTCCAAGGTCCGGGTGCGGATGCGTTGAAGGTTGGGGTAATTCTGGGACTAGAGGTGCAGGGAAGGGCATGAGAAGGGGGCAGCAGAGGAGCAGAGCAGCCCCTGAGATGGGGACGCCTGCCCAGCACTCACCGCAGCGTGGTCCACCACCATCACCAGCTCCACAAACCGCTGCTCTGCCAGCGCCCGCTTGCCCTGGGGAGGAGAAAGGGGTCAGGGCACAGGCAAGGGGACCGTCTCTAGTGGGGCAATACCCACAGGTCACCTACTCTCTGTGGCCAGGGAGGCTCTGTCTCCTCTGCCTGGGGAGGGTCCAGGGGGCCTTGCCCACAGGCCCGTGGTACCAGCCGGACCCCCCGTGGCCGGTAGGCGATGTGCAGCCCCAGGGGGCTGCTGGTGTCCGGCTCCAGCTCGTAGCTCCTGGACTCTGACAACCAGAGGTGGCCACTAAGGAAGGGCAGAAGAGGCGTCAGAAGCACTGTGAGAGCTGGGCTCGGGGACTGCCAGGGCTTGGGGCTCACCTGAGTCCGGCGCAGGCACAGAGGCTGGCCCAGGAGCCAGGGAAGTCCCGCACTGTCCCCCGGTAGCAGCAATGCTCCTACAGCAGAGACGGGGACTCAGGAGCCAGCCCTGTACTGGAGTCACTCCAGGGCACAGGGACAGGTCAGGGACATCGCTGGGGACACAACATGCCCGGGCCCTACCTGCTCACTGGCCTCCTGTGTCACCCGCGTGCCGTTGGGCAGGTAGTAGAGCAGCGCCCCGGTGCCCAGCACCAGCTCCCTGCCAGAGGCATGCGTCACCCCCACAGCAGGGACCCCCAGCTCACCCCACTCTGAGCACATCTCTGATGAAAACGGGGACCCTCCTATCTCCCACCCTCCTACAGGTGCACCTCAGATGGAGACAGGATCCCTGGGACCTCTACTCCACGTGCACCATGGATGGAGATGGAGCTGATGGGACCACATTTGCGGATACCAGATCCCCGGGACCTCCATCCCACTCCCACTCCTGCTCTGCCCCAGCCAGCCACCAACTCACCAGTTCTGCTCCAGCTCCAGCACCAGTTGCGTCCCCTCCAGCTCCAGCAGGACCTGCAGCTGGGTGGGGAAAGCCCCCTGCCACAGGCAGTAGTTACAGAAGGACCCTCTGTATCAAGCTGCGGGTCCCCTCGTCCCCGCACACCCTCTGAAACGCTCTGAGCCCCAGCAGGGTGTGGGCGGGGGGCCAAGGGACCCGCCTGGCCCTGGCGCGTGCCCGAAGGGAGGGGGCGGAAGGGATCCCCAACCCGCCCCGGCCCCCACCCTCATGCCTCGCAGGAAGTGTCCCTCCCTCCTGCTCATTGTGCCGGGAAAGGGGGGGGGTGGGTCAGAGGGAGCCGCCCACCCCCCAACCCTCGCTGCCCCTTGTGCTTCCTGCCCGGTGCAGTGCGACGGAAACGCCGGAGAGACTCTCAACAGCCATGGGGAAGGCTGGGCCCTTCCGCCCCGAGCGGGAGGAGTTCTGGGTGCAGGGTGGGTACCCCAACCCACAATGTCACTCCCAACATCAGGAGAGGAGAGGAAAGGGGATTTGCTAGAGGACCCCTCCCCACTGCCCCTGGGGCACCTAGAGGCACTGGGTGCTCAGGGGACCTGGATGCCAGGTTTTCCTTCACCAAAAAGGGGGAGCTGGCGGGGTGCAGGCAACCCCTACCCCACCATCACAAGCCCCTATGGGGCACAGGCACTCCAGGGAGGTGGGCGGGGGCTCACCTGGGTCGCCTTTTCCAGGCTGAGCATCCGGTCGCCCCTCAGGACCCAGGGGGTGATGTGCCACGATTGGCCCAGCTCAGCGCGGCGCTTCCTAAAGCTGTCACCTACACACGGGGCCCAGAGCCACTCCATCAGAGCTTCATCACCCGTCACCCATCACATCCCAACTTCCCCCCGGTCACTCATCACCTCCCGGTCCTCACGGTCACCATCACCACACTTCATCCAGGGCAGGGGGCCGGCGCGGGGAGCAGGACCAGGGACTCCCACGCTCACACCAGCAGCTCCCGGAGTGTCCCCGAGAGAAGCCCCGAGTCTCCCCCAGCGCTGAACCAGCGGGACGCGCGGGGGGGGGCCGCCGCGGTAAGGGGGTGGCAGAGGGACGGGGAGCGGCACGTCCCCGTCTCGGGATGTGCTTCCCGGGGTCCCCTGCCAGGCCTTGCGTCAGCCCCGGCCCAGCTGCCCAGTACAACCAGCTGGGGGACCGGCGCAGAGCTGGGAGGCCCGGCCCGGCTGACTCAGGAGCCCCTCACCCCCTCCCAGCCCAGCCTTCCTCCCGGCTCTGCAGCTGGACCGAATCGCGGTCCCCGAGGGCGGCCGAGCATCCCCGCGGGACTGCGACCCCCGGTCCCGTCTCAGTCTCAACACTCCGACGTCCCGCACGCCACCCTCCTCCCCAATCCCCGAAGGTCCCCGCGCAATGCCCCGGAGGGAGGCGAAAAGTGGACAACCCCCCGGGCTGGGGGACACGGACCGACAACCCCGACCCGTCCCGTCCCCGCTCACCTGCGCCGCTCCCGCCGGCCCCGGTGTCGGCGGCGAGAAGCAGCCCGGCGGCGAGGAGCAGCCGCAGCGCCCGCGACCCCATCGCCCTCCCGCAGCCCGAGCGGGGCCCGGCAGCCCCGGGCAGGCGGCTCCCGAGCTGACCCGCCGCGGCCGCTCCCGCCGCGCATGGCCCCGCCGCCGCCGCCACCACCACCGCCCGGTCCGGTCCGGTCCAGCCCGGCCCGGCCCGGGAGGAGGAACTTCCTGCCCGGCCCCCGCCGGGCTCCGCCCGTCCCCCCGCCGGCACCGCCCCGCCCGGCCCGGCCGGCGCCGGGGGGAGGAACGGGGCTGCCGCGCCTCGGGAGCGGCTCCGGGGCTCCGCGCAGCGGCGGCTCCGTGTGTGCTCCGAGCCGGCGGCCTCTGCCCGGTGCGCTGCCCACGGAGACCCCCTTCACCACTGCTGCAGAGTGGGACCCTCGCCTTCCCCAGCCCGTGCTCTGGAGACCCCCGTCTCCCCCATGCCGTGCTCTGAGACCCCTGCCTTCATCAGCCTGTACACCCGAGACCTCACTTTCACGGCCTCGTTCAGTGGATATCCCCACCTCCACCACCCGATGCACTTGAGACCCCCACCTTCCCCAACCATCATCCCCACCTTCATCACCCTCACACCCCCTTTCACCACTCCACACACCAGAGACCCCCGCCCCTACCCTACAGACTCCATGCTGCACACGGTGGGGTTGCAGCCTTTATTGTGGGTGCTCTCAGGCCGCGTACCCCGTGTCCTCCTCGCTGCTGTCCTGGGATAGGCTACGGTCCCCGGGGGTGCAGGCGAGGCAGAGGCCGCCCGCCTCCCTCCAGCACGGCCTGCAGTACCGGGCACTGCAGGTGGGCACGGGGCACACCCGGTCCCGGGGGGTCTCGGGAGCATCACACACCGTGCAGCTCTGGCGCAGCCAGCGCGGGCAACACCATCGCAGCAGCAACGTCCTCTGTGTGGGGACAGGGCCATGTGGGACTGGCGCTCAGCAGCCACCCCACGGGGCAACAGACATGGGATCTGGGGATGATGAAGCCCCCTTGTTTTCAGCCCCCCCGGTGCAGCCCCAGCCCCGTGTCCCCAGCCCTGCTCACCATCCCCGGCCGCCGCCGTGCCTGCCGGGCGATGCGCTTCTGCTGCCGGTGGACGAAGTTGTGCCGCTGCCGCAGCAGCTTGTTGTAGAAGTAGAGCACGCGGCTCTTCTCCCGCTGCACCGGCGAAGACCATGAAGGGTTGTCGGGGGCACCAGCCCACCCCAAAAACGGACACCCCCCCACCCCCAGACCGGGACAGGCTGTGCCAGGCCCTCGCCGGCCGCTCACCTTGGGAAAGTAGAAGGCAGCGATGACCCGTCGCAGGCGGTACGTGTAGACCTGGAGCAGGCAGAGCAGCACCAGCACGGCCATGGGCAGGCAGCTCTCCATGTACTGCTGCCTCGTCATGCCCCGGGGCTGTGGCAGGCAGGCTGGGGGCAAAGCGGCATCGCTGAGCCCCCCTGCAGAGAGCCCCCTGGCCCCTCTGACAGGCAGGAGCATCCAGGCCATGGAGCCTGGGGGGAGTCCTGTCCCCAGGGGGGCCTCACCTAAGTTGGATGTCTCCAGCTGCGTGTCAGAGGAGGTGTTGAGGGTCCCGATGGTGCTCCGCAGGAGCTGAGCCATCAGGGATGTGCCTGTCACATTCACTACCAAGTGGTGGCTGCCTGTGGGATGAAGCAGGTGGGGGGGGGCTGTGGGGCTGGGGGGGTGGGCGAAGGGTAGGGGACACACCCTTGCATTGCTGCAGGGCATGGTGGGGCTGTGGGGCTGGGGTCTCACTGCGGAAGGAGTACTGCACAAAGGAGTGCTGCTGGATGATGCTGAGCATGCTGAAGAGCGTGTGATCCAGGCCACAGGCGAGGAGGAGGAGGAGCAGGGGCGGGATGCACTCCAGCAGCTCCAGCACCTGTGGGGAATGGGATCTGCCACAGCCCATCCCCCTGACTCCCAGACCCCTGACCCCCACCAGCCCCTTACCACGCTCTGCAGCTCGGGCAGCTGCATGGCCAGGCGGCACGGGAAGATGATTCCTGAGACCTCCGAGCGGTGCAAGGGCAGCAGTGTCCTCTTGTGCTGGGGCAGGGGGAGATGGGTGGCTTAGCACAGCACCCTGGGACCCCCTGCTAGGGGTGGGAGGCTGCCCTCTGCCCCTTCTCTCCCCTCACCTGCTTTCTGCGGCGGGCATCAATTTGGCGGAAGTAGGTGGTGACGTAGATGTTGTCAAAGCAGATGTCCTGGCAGTACTGCTTGGTGTAGGAGAAAGCCCTGACGAGGGAGGGGGGGTGTCCAGGGGGTGTCAAAAGACCAGCTGCAGCTCCCCAGGACCTCCCACCTTGTCCTTGTGCCCTCTCCCCCCAGACCTGCTGCCAAAGGAGGCCCCCACCCCTCCATGCCTTGCAGCTGGCACAGGGGTGTCCCCCGCCATCCTCCCTATCCCAGAGCTCACGAGATGAAGACAAGGAGGAAGGTGCAGGAGAGCAGCAGGCGGAAGAAGGAGACGGCCTGGTCCAGGCGGGCGCCGTGCTGCTGCAGATGCGAGGTCACCTCCTCCATCAGCTGCTCTGCTGACACGTTGATGCCCACCAGCATGTCTTGGTGCTTCTCCTGTGGTGGAGGGACCATGGAGCCGGTCAGGATCTGGTCCCCACCCTGGCCCTGGGTGGAGGGGACAGGCACCCACCTGCAAGATGACATTGACGCTGAATTCCTCGCTGAGGCTGCGGACGGAGTTGTTCACCATGTCGTACATCTGCCCAAAGTTGCCCTCCACAGGGATGTTGTCCCAGCACCAACTATGCATGACTGTGAGGGCAGAGTGGGGACAGTGCCAGCAGAGCCATGACCCCCGGGCATTGCCCCGGCACAGGCTGTAGCTGCCATTTCGGGGGCAGCCGGGAGCAGAGCTGGAGTTACCCCACGAAGGGAGGACAGGGTGGGAGGCCCACGCATCACCCACCCTTGACAATATGGCAGAGGAACTTGAACTTCATGGGCAGGCAGAGGAGGTGGTTGATGATGGGCACGAACACTTGTGCCATGCAAGCGTCGTACTTCTCATTGAACCAGTCCCGGCAGCGCTGCATGCCCAGCTCGATCACATCTGGGGGAATCACATCTGGAGCTCTCAGCTGCCCGCACACTCCCAGGCACCATCTGGGGTGCCCCACGAGGCAGGTGCTGGGGCTGCCACAGCCCCATCCCCTGACCAACAACTGCCTGCACCCCTTGGTGCCAACCCCCTGCCCGCCCTGCTCACAGGTACAGCGCAGTTTGGTCTTCATCTCAAACATCTTCTGGGTGCTGGTGGCCGACTCGGGGTCCAGTTGCTGGTGCTGGCTCAGGTCGTACCCCGCCTTGCTGGCCACCTCCTCGTTCAGCCCCACGAAGGCGCGCGAGATGTTCCACATCTCCGCGTTCAGTGTCTGCCCGCTCCTCTGCCAAGGGACGTGCACACCCAGGCTCGGCCCCTGATCCCCCCTCCCCCCCCCGCGCCCCCCCCTCGGCCCCCCCCCCCCCCACTGTTCTCCACCCCCCCC
>JANHGN010149446.1:0-12667 GCA_024605025.1 Megaceryle maxima | reverse complement strand
ATTAATTTAATTAAAAAAAAAAAACAACCCAGACTAAAGTATGTGTTCCTGTAGACAACAAACTCTGTAAACAATCAGCAGGTAGCCAAGAGGACACCTGATTAAGAAAATGAAATGGCAGAGGGATATAATTAAATTGGTCAACTTCATCAAGCTGTGAGTGTTCATATATTTATTATTATATATATTAATATAGTACGTGAAAGATGTTGACCATTTCTACAACATTGAGAACCACTCTTGGACTCTGCCTTTTAAGGCAGAATATATGCAGCCTAATCTGTTTGTGGATCGTGCCCTTTGCCATTCATTCTGTGTTCCAGTGGTTGAACTCAGAATAAACTAAGAGTAGATTAATTTACAAAATCATTTAGAACCTCTATTTTTACAAGTTTAGAAATAAAATTAAAAGTAATCGATTAGTTTCTCTTTGTTCTTTTTATGTGTGATCATAAATGACATACCATAAATTCTTTTAGAAGACAAAGCTTACAGAAATCTATAAGGAAAGCAGTTTTTCAAAACAGGTGTGAATGCAGTGGCCATCCTCAGCTAAGTAAACTTTTTTACACTTGGACTTTGTACTATACAATGCAATTTGCATTCAAGGTATATATAAAATGTGGTCACATCAGAATGGCTAGGCATTATAAATTACATCCACTGTTACTTCCCTTCTTTTTTGTTTTCAAGCCAGAGAATCAGAAAGACCTCTTGGTTCTGGAGTTCTGCCTCTCAGAAAGATCTTAATGTAGATGTGGGATCTGCTCATTGAGATTAACTTCCCTTCACATATTAGCCGCATCCCCTCTTGCTATCAATGCAACTGTCACCTTTCAGGATGGTGGACCCCTATGTTTTCTAATAAAAGCAGGGTATGGTTTTACCATGCAGTTAAAGGTACAGTCCTCTTGCAATTCCTATACAATCTTCTTACCTAAAACCCAATTACAGATTTTTCTCAGGTAGAGTGACAGAAAGACCCAGTCACAAGTTACCTCATGAGCTCCTGGGATTTTTTTATAATGTAAAAGAAATTGTCAGGTAGAAAACATTCCTGTTCACATTGCATTTGGTACAACATGGTGATTTTCCATGTTCAAAATTGATGACAAAAGCTCATATTTTTATAGAGAGGTATTTTGTTTTCATAAACTTCAGTAAACACTAACTGCATAAATCCCTCATAAGCAAATATAAAATAAGCTTATCTTACAGCTTATAGGAGAGGAGCTTAATATCCACTTCTTTCAGATAAGTAGTTTTGTAACTGCAATGGGTAAACATTTCAAAAGCAATTAAAAAAATAATCCTTGATTTTTGATAAAGAACTTAAACATCCAATGACCTGTGAGAATAGTAAAATATTGTTACATGTTCAAAACGTGTTTTTAACTGAAGACTACTTAATTGTGTATAACTACATGCAACCTATCTGAAAATAAGTAAAAAATTATTAAACAATGAGAGGAGTTTTCTTTACACTTGCTTTAAAGACTTCTTTATTTGAACAGAGGTGAAACTGGCTATTTTTGTCAGCTGCAGTATATAAGCAGCATAGCTTTCTTTTGCAAACAAAGAACAACTAACAACTGTGAAAAAGGTCAAGACAGATGGGAATTGAGAACTCAACATGAAATCAACATCTGGATTCACATAACAGTCCAACGGTAACAATTCCTAATTTCTAAGTAAAACATGATTATAGCCAAGAAAATAACAACTAGTTTTATGACATTGGGACTTAAGATTTAATGAACAAACACAATATCTGAAAAGGTTAACAGTGTTGTAGCTTTAGACAAGGATGAATATAAAATTTGTGACATAGTCCTTAATTGTATCACAAATGGAAAAAAAAAAGGGAGGGGGGTTGCAACAAAGAAATAAACAAACTTTTTTTTTTTTTCATCTGTATGCAACCTATCTGAGATCACTGAAAGAAGGAAGAATTATTTTATAAGTATTTTATAAGGTGTCATATGAACAGACACAGAGGCAGTGTTATTCAGAAAATAAGGAAAAGATGATGCAGAAACTTATACTCTACTTGGTGGACTTAGAATAATTTGATGTTTCTTTAGTAAAATGCAAAAAGGTATCCTCAGCATTTTAGAGTATGCATACCAGTATCTGATTAAAAAATATCTAAAGCAGATTGATTACATTTTATTTAACTGGAAACGAGTATCTTTTCTATTATTATTCCATTATTTAGCCTCTAATTCCAATCCTTTAGCTGCTGTTGTCTTCATTGTTTTGCTACCTAAATGAGCCTGGCTCTTCATATGCATGGTATAGATTAACCATTAAAAAAAAGCACACAAAAAAAACCCCAAACCACCACCACCAGTAAAAAAAAAAACAAAACCAAAACCAAACCAAATCAAACCAAACAATAAATAAAACCAAGAAAAAAACCTCCCAAACCTCTTGTTCTCTAGTAAGTTTCTCATGATGAATAGTTAGATGGAACTTAATATATGTTTTTTTTCAGGTTTGGGTGTTCCTGAACACGATCCTCTAAGATATATTAACTGTAGGTTTTGACAGTGGTGGGACTACATGGTGGTCTCTATGAGAAGAGGCCAGGGGCTGCCTCTTGCCAGATACAGGCAGCTCTAGATGGCTCCAGTGGACCCATTATGGGGTACAGCTGAGCACTCCAGCCAAGTGTGTGGTGTCTTTGGGAACCATATTTAATGAAGGGCAAAACACCAAGAAAGAGGAAATGAGAGAACACCAAGGCCAGAGAAGTAGGAGGTGCTCCATGGCAGAGCTGGTAATACCCCTGAAGGGATGGCAGCCTGTGGAGGACACATACTGTAACAGATACTTCTCTGAAAGGAGGGTGTCCTGTGGAGATCCACACTGGAGCAGCAGAAATTTTTGAGAATAAAGGAGAAGTGGAATTAAAGAGTGAGAAACAGGAGCAGCAGAAAGAAACTGCTACACGCTGACACCAGCCTCCTGAGCTTCACTGAAGGGAATGCAACCTACAGTCATAACAAGGGAATAGAGGTTTGGAAGTGGAGAGGAGAGGTGTTTTGCATAACTTTAAATATTTACCTTTGTTTCTCAATATCTCAATCAGTGTTTAAACATACATGGCAATAAATTAAATTAAATTCCCTAATCAAATTAAATTTCCCCAATGTTTTGCCTATGACAGTAACTGGTGAGTGATTCCCTGTCTTTATTTTAACCCATGAGTTTTTCCCTACTTGTCTTCATATTTTCTTCCCCACTCTGTGGTGGGTAGGACTGAGTGACTGAGTGGGTGTTTGGCCGCTTCCAAGGCCCAATTCATCACACAAGATAACCATAAAGGGTTTAATTTTAGGTTTTCAAGGACTGCCTGCAGTGCTTGTGCAATAGTTTCTGTCTATGCAAAATGAACACAATTAAAATAAAACAAGTTTTGACAAATAGGAAACTTTGTGTGAAAGGATGGGAACTCCAAAGACTACTATGATAGATGTTATAAAAATAGAGAACATTCAAAAAAGTTAGATTTATTGCTTCAAGTATTATGTAGTGTCCTTAAGATGGCTCAATTGTGAGATAAATGCAAAAATCACAAGGCAAACATCTGTATCCTCAAAATTATTGCTTCTGGAGAAATGTAGATATATGCAAAATGAAACTGTACACAGAGGCTTGTTCCAGTGGAAAAACAGAAGATAAAAATAAATAAACAGTCCTCTCACAAGCCTAAATCTGACATGTAGAAGCATCTTGCAGTCTGTTCCTGGATCCCATGAGGATGGTTAGTTTTAATAACTATTACAGTTCCTAACATGTTTTTAGTGGTGGTTTGGTGTTGGGTTTTTTTGGTGTGTGTTATTTGTTGGGGTTTTTTTCATTCATTTGTTTGGTTTTTTGTTTGTTTTGTTTTGTTTTTTTCATATATATGTATATATGCACAAACTCCATCCTGTGTTTATATGAGAATTGTCTGGGACATGTTAATATACTGTATTTTCAAATACATACTTTCTCTTTGGAAACACATTTTCCTGCCTCCCTTCTCCCCTCCCTGTGACTATACTTACGAATTTACTATTTGCTCTTCCTTCCATGAGCTTTTTATATAATTTTAGCGTAAGTGTTACTTGTCATGCCTCTGTGTTTGTCCACTTTTCTGTAGACATTTTCTAATCAGACCTGGGATTATTTTAGAATGGAATTCCTCAAATTCACAGTACCTTCTAATAGATCAGTGGGACACTACATCCACTTGCCTCCAAAGTATAATTTTGGTCACAGCCCAATATGAGAGAACTCAAAAGTCATAACACAGAAAAAACCCCAAATTATTTCAGCCACCGAAGAAAAATAATTATCTTGGAAAGAGCAGCATTAATACTGTGAAATTTAAATGAAGCAGTCATGAAGCCTTTGTACTGCAGATGTTATCATCAGCATAAGTCACTGTGAAAACTTAATTTTTCTCCTAAGTTCTTGCAGTCATTTCCTAAGGGTCACTACCATGTGATTTTTCACTGTATACTATATTGTATGATTTTACTGCATACATTCCCTTTTTGGTAATTTTGGACACATAACAAGCAGTTTCTTCTCTTATGGTGCTTTCTCTTGTTTCTCTACCTCCATAAGATTTCAAGGTTTAACAATGAAGTACCTGTACAGTCTTTGTGATGAAGAAAAGCTAGAAAGTTGAAGATAACATTGCAGGGTAAGCCACCATCAAGACATGAAATGATTCTATTTTGTTTCATCTGCTGGCAGTAGAGGTCTTGTTCTAAAACCTGGCTTAGCATCCAGTGTAAACTTTTCTCAACACAGTTTATTCTGGTAAAGACCATTGTGGTCACCCACATGCTATTTTTCCAAGAGAATCTTTTTGATTTTGTTGAAACTTTCTTCCTCACCATAACTTCTCTTGCACTTGGATGGATTTCAAGTACTCATTTCTGCTTACTTACTGATTATGTTGCCAGACATGACTGTATTTTTTTGTCAAAATAATGTTTCCAGATACTAACACAGCTTTACATTTTTGCATGATGGCTACTCAAAATTCAGTGATCACCTACTTGTTTCAAGATACAGAATATGCATCTAATGTCAGAAGTTAGAGCTGACTGATGGACCATAAAGGAATTATCAGCAATATGGAAATAGAACCCTAAGGAAAACTGAAACAGTGATGATGTGTATTTTCTTAAAGGGTAGAATTCCACTTCAAGTGATAAAGCAGGGATGTACTGTTGTGGAGTTGTGGATCCACCAAAAATGCTGAATATAAAATATTTCAAAGTAATGAATATGATTAAAGTAACTTAAATTATTTGCTATTAAGATTTTACTTCCTCCTAAACTTATTAAAATCTTATTAGAAAGTGGAATCTCTGTCATATTTTATGATGTAGGTTGCTAAATACTTTGCTCATTCTAAACTGTGCCACATTACCTGACTACTCATCACAAAATCTCTTTTAAGTTAGCATAAGATTAAGGAAGCTTTTTGTTGTACAGAAGAATGAAACCAATGGAATAGACAAACAGATCGATAAATGTTTGCAAATTTCCTCCTGATTACCCCAAGAATTTTGATGATCTTCAGAGAACGTTTTTTACAAGACATGAATGTGTACCTGCAATTAAAACCTTGCAATATGAAGAGGTTGGGAATAAAAACCTTATATACACTACATAGTTGTCATACAGAGTTTAATTCCTTGTAACCCATCAACATCCCTAGTCAGCACCATTGTTTACACTGAGATATTTGGTAAACTGATGATGAATTGGAGGAACAAGACTGATTAAAAAAATAATAATTACAAAACTTAAATAGCAACAAGTCACTAAGCTCTGAGTAAAACAGACCAAGAACATGTCATACCACATCCTTTGTGGAAAGATGTGTTACAGTAGCTCTTTGGTGTTATTCCAAATCTCCCTTTAATGTACAGAGTCAAAATGAAAAAGAACTAGCTTGTCTTTTAGCTTTGTTAAATACTCAATCTCTATTTTTTGGCATATAGATTGCAAAGAGATAATTCTTTCCAGCACTTTAGCATGGCATAATGTTATGAATTAAAAATTAACAAAGTACTGCTGTGTTCTTAAAATGAACTCCTGTTTGCAGCACCACAGTCTTCTTAGAATCCAGTTCTTTCCTGATTACTTAGCTGTTTCAAACAGTGATTGGAAAAAAATGTCAGAATATTATCATTGTACTTTCTTACCTGTCAAAGCAATATTTCTCAAGATAGAAAGAGAGAAGAGGCCCTCCCATCACCAAGAAAGACAGAAAGAAAGTTTAATATTTTACCCCAAACTGGAGAACAGACAAAAAGCTTTGAGAAAACCCAATTTAAACTATCTTCCAATAATCCATGAAATATGTCAGGTCCTTACTTTGGCCTCTGGATTAAACTTTGCCAGTAAACAGAAATGTAACTTCTGTTGTCTGGCACTTTGATTTATTGAGTTGGAAATACCCTTTTTTCAGGTAAGCTATTAAATACTATTATGTTATTTTAATGAAATTCTAATTACGACATGTCATACCTTTTTTTTTTTTTTTTCATCATTTAACACAAGTGTTGTTTGCACTGGTGTTTGATTCATCAGGAATTACAAGGAGACTTCATCTTTAAGTTCAGGAGCAGAAAGAGGGAAATCTCATTATAGCTATTGAAAAGATGTAGACTGCTTGAGAGACTAATTTTAGGTAGGCTATCTCTCTTCAATTAGACAATGCTAGATTCTTAGTTTATACAGGTAAGTCTCTAAGATTGGATGGAATAAGCCTGAGCCTTAACATATATGTCTTTTCTTTGTATAAATAAAGGTACAATTAGAAAAACAAGAAGTAGAAAGTTACACTGACTACAGTAAATAACCCTAGCTTTCAGAAGTCAGGGATTTGGAAATAAGACCTTGGTATTTCTATTGTCAATAAACAATGAGGAATTCAATAACTTCTAATAAAGTGTTAGGCAATGTTACTTTTACTAATGCTCTACAGAGCCATGTCCTATGCAGTCACATTTCACAGAGCTCAACAGAAACATTTCATTTTGAATTTATCCCTGAGCTGAGAAACTACATGCAGTAGAAAGTAACACTAAACAGGAGCTGAAAAGAAAAATGTTTGAGTAGTAATGTACTGTATTTTTAGCCTGTGTAAAAGAAAGGAGATGAGGAAGAACATGATTTATGCTTTCACTAGACAGGTTTGCTATAGTGTTCAGCATCAACACTAGCAAGAGGAAAAGTAAAAAAGGGTAGACTTCACCGTTGCTGGACAGAGAACAAATTCCACATTGCCAATTACATGATTTCCTAAAAGCTCTGAATTAAAGAACAGCAATTGTCCTAATAAGGCCATTTGACTTCAAAATCAAGAGTCACAAAGTGCAACCCATACTGTTCAGTCCTACTATGATCAGCCACTGTTTTGATATCAGCATCCATGATCAAGAACTCTTCTAGTGACAGGTAAATTGGAAAAAAAGAGGAAATCTCTATTTTCTTTCTTTTTAGAATTAGCTGTTTAGAATGGGGTTGGTAGAAAATTCTGCCTGGATGGCAAAATCTGTGCTGTGTGAACTTCCAGGGCAGATGAAAAATCTTAGCTTTGTCAGTCCATTACCTCTTACTGACATTACATATCTGCCTTCTTTTCAGTATAGATTATGTTACTGTAGAACTATCAACTTGAGATATATAATAACTTAGCTAACAGGTTATGTTATTATGGAGTGATCAGCTCAGGATATATAATAACTGAAAGGTGCTTGCACCCTGACTTACCTATTGCACTCTTTCCTTTCATTACACACAGGCCAAATGAGGAGGTTTAGTAACAGCAATGGAGAAAATTCTGCATATTCTCCATGTGGCTTATCTGAAGTATGTTTGTTCAATACCAAATATAAGCAGAGAAGCACAACAACTTACTCTTGAAATATTGATAAGTGTTTCTCCATGATGAAGACAACTACAGTACGAGGTATTCTGCAAAAATTACTGGTTTCTAAGCAGTTTGAGATATGCACTAGGGATAAGGCTGAATTGTTTTGTATAACCTTTTGTATAAAATTAGGCTCATTACTATTCCTTGTTATGTATTATAGTATTGTATACTATGCATAATATAAGAATGAAAAATATTATTGAAGTAGAAAAGAATGTTAAGGGAAGAGTAACTATAAATAAAATACACACAAACATGAATCTGAACTTTTTTAGGAAAATGTGCTCTTTCTGGTTTCAACTTCTTACAGATATTTGTGGATACTTGTGGAACAGGAGTTTCAAAATTGTTGGTTCATATATTTGAAAAAAAAGCCAACTAATTATTCTCCTATAAACAAAGAATATTTAATCTTGTTCTCATTGCTGTGCCTTAACCACTCATACCTTTCCAGTGGGTGAAAAGAGAGTTTCCTATGACTTTTCTCTTGAGGATGACTTGTTCCTATTACCTAGCAAAAATCTCTGGATGCTGAAAGATAAATCGATGAAAATACCATAACCAGGGAAATCTTGTTCTGCTTGCAGATACTCCAAAAGCAGAAAAATTGACTAAATTTATCAGATTAATTATTCATTGTGAGTTATGAACACTAATTATTATTGTTATTACTATTTCCATTGTTCCTATGCCACAATTTTCACAGCAGGATGTCTGGTACATATATTTTGTGGTGCCCTGATTAAAAAGTTATAATTAATTTCCTTTTCCAGAAAAAAAAATCCCATTTCCTATAAATATTTGCTTTCATCAAGTCATGTTAGAAGCACTGCAGCTATTGACAAAGAAGACAAGAAGGAAAAAGATTATTTTCTTGAAGATCCTTCCTCACTGAGTAGTATGAGACATTAAGTTTACATATGCTGGATTCAGGAATGAAAAGGTAATTTTAGGAAATACAAAAAGCAGGCAGTTTCCAAAGTGACAGCCAGAGAATACTGATCTTTATCTATTTTTAAGAGTGATGAGAAACCCACAAAAAATAGCAAAAACAAAACCCTCCCAATCCCTCAGGATTCTATTGATTAGACAGGATACAATGCTGAATAGAGATATTCAGGTCAAAACATCATAATCTTGTTTTTACTGAGAAAGGAGCAGAATGCGGATGAACAGCATAGTCATTTCCCAGTGAGAGATACATATACCTCCTGATATCCAAAGCAGAGAGTTTTTTCCTTCATTTAAGAGCTTTACTTTTTTTAAACTGAGTTAATCTTTTTAACATTAAAACATGATATCCCTAGCCAGCTGTCCCAGAGGAGCCTCCAGGCCCATGGTATGCTGGGACACCCATAAGGATTCCATGGGAGATGCTTTTCTCGATCACCTTTTGGATTGAAAGAGTCCACCTTTTGGATTGACACTGCTTAGGAGTGTGAGACCCTGTATAGTTTGCAGAGAAAGAGTATTTCAGGATTGCACAAGAAATTATGGGATGTTTTGGAGGAACTGAACAATGGGAACGAGGATCAAGGTGGAAAAAATGTGTGAAAGGGAGGAATAAGGGTTAAAAAGCATCAGTCATATGGAAACCATGGAAACAAGTCTCTTGCCAGGCCATGGCCTGTACCAAATCATCATAGTTTGTCCTTATCTTCTTAATGAAGTCTGTCTGTGGTGTGAGCATTCAGAGACCAATGAGCCTGCATGTTGAGTTTGTCTGTGTGCACCAGTGTGTGATTGCTGTTGAAAATCAAGATGGCCTAGCTGGCTGGTAGGATAAGATCTTTGGGAGCCATATATTAGAGCGACCATAAGTCTGGGTCAGACACTGGAGAGACAGTAGGATCAGCAAGTTGGCTACTGGAAAGGCCAGGAGGTCAAAGTCAGCTAATGGTGAGACTACAGAGATAGGTGGTCATCTACTGGCAAAGCCATAGGTCTGGTTTAGCTACTGGCAAGACTCTCTTGTTTCTCTGTGTGTGAGGAGAGGACCCAGGTACAGTCTGGGTGACTGTAGCAATCAGTAATGCATGGGAGTGTGTGTATGTATGTGTGCACATCTGAATTCTGTTGCGGAGGGAACATAAGAGGGCTTTGGTGGCTGGCATGCCCAGATGGTAGCAACTGGGGAGGCAATGGGGACCCAGGGACCAGGTACTGAATACATCTACTGGGAACTGAGTAAGTTTTATGACTGGGGAAGACCTTAGAGTGTTTTGGAGGGAACAGCGGAAGCAGGAAGGGAATGAACTCTTCCATCCTCCATTAATAAAATCTTTTTTACTTATCTTATGGCTCTGTCACAACAGCTGAAGCTTGCCTGCTTCTCCACCATAAAGAGAATGATGAGATCACATCAAAGCATGGTGTGTGTGATAAAGGCAAAATTCCTTTTAATCCCCATGTGACTAATTTGTGACTTGAGAACTACAATTTTATTTTCTTAGTTGAAAAGCCATCAATACTTAATAGTTCTATTATGTAAGCACCTGCAAGCCCTGCTTTAGCATTGGAGACTGTGATAGGCATTGCCTTTGGAAAGAGATAGATTTAGTTCCTGTCTTAAGAGACTGTGATGAATGGACAGGCTAGCAGCTGAAGGAAGCTATTACTGGTCCCAAAACTATTTAACTTTTTAAACAACCCAGTTTTGCCTTTAAGCACACAGAAGCAAGTAGTCTCTCTCTGGATATGGTGAAACTCAAATCCTGGCTAGATCTTTAAGTAATGTAAATACTTGTGTGTATATACTTACATTTAATGTTATTGTCTCTGTATTTGTTATGCTATAAAATAATGTGGAAAAAAAGGACTTTATGATGTTTCATTGCATACTAGTCCATTTTCACTTAAGGATTTTCTATATTGTCTATAGTATAATTGTTTTGCAAATATAATAAATATATACTGCTTTCTAAAGTCAGTCAACATTTGATGATGAAAATATCTGTCTTTTTTTTTTCAAATTTGTATACTAATGTGCTATAATTTACTGGAAAAAAATGACACTTTTTAAAAGAAATACTATAGTTATTTTATCATTGGTAGTTAGAGACATTAGAAAAAAGGACAAAAGAGCAGAGGAGTAAAAAGGCATTGTGGTGAACAGTGTGATCCAACAGCATGATGCACAGCTAAGTGGGAACCCTGTCCAGATTCTGAGAAGTACTCTGAATCGAAGGCCACAGGGTGGGGGAAGTGACATATACTTTTGCAGGTGAACAGGCAGAGCTTGCAGTGTGTGAAAACATCTTGAGATAACCAAGAAATCCCATTAACAACGTCTCAGCTGCAGGGCTGTGAAAAGATGAGGTACAATAAGCACTGATGGGAAACCACAGGAAAACGAAATCAGAGGAAAATATTGGTGAAGAGTGAGAAGTCAGATGACCCATTTAGTTGACAGTGGTTTAGCCTGATGTGATGGAACAGAAGCAATAATTCAATATTATCCTACCTCCTTTTCTCTCTTGTGAACCTTGAATGTATTAGAGCTCTCTGATTCTCTCCTGCATGATTACATTAGGACATGAAGTCTGATTAAACCTGCATGAAATTATTATTTTTTGTTTTAACTTATGAAATATCCTTTGCTATATCAATGCTGTAATTAAAAAAGCTCTTCACTGCATAAACAGCTTAAACTTGATCATGCTATAATTAACACCTAAATATATAAAGGTATACCAAACAGAGCCATGTGGCAATGGTGCCCTTCACACCAGTTGTATAAACTGTATAGGAATTTTCTATTTTTGTTCCCTTTTTTCCAGGTAAACACTGTTTACCTCAACTTCAGCAAAGCCTTTGATACTGTTCTCCACAGCATCCTCATGAAAAAAACTCTCTTCCCTATGTCTGGATGGGCATATGCTCTTCTGGATCAAAAACTGTCTGGATAGCTGGGCCCAGAGAGTGGTGGTGAATGGAGTTAAATCCAGTTGATGACAAATCACAAGTGATGTTCCCCAGGGCTCAGTGCTGGGGCCACTCCTGTTTAATATCTTTATCAATGATCTTGACTGAACCTCATCAATGCATCCTCTGTAAGTTTGCAGATGACACCAAGTTAGGTGGGAATATTGATCTGCTTGAGCAACCTCAGACAGCATTACAGGCTTGGGAAGGAGTGGCTGGAAAACTGCTCAGCAGAAAGGGACCTGTTTTTGATTCCTAATGTTGTTCCTTAAGGTATATGTTGGCTTGTACTTTGGTCCATACTGAATTCCTGGTCAACTTTCAACAGAAGCAGCTTGTTTTCATCTTTATTTTTCTATCACGTGCAATGTTTACCTAACTTCTTTTTGTTGAAGTAAGAACCACCAACTGTGGAGAACAAACTAAAAAATGCAATGCTAATACTTTCTTTATTATAAACAGACTGTCAACATAATAAAACAAGAGATTAAGCTACAGGAAAGCTCTTTGCTATTCATCTTGTGTTAGGAGTGTGTCTCTTTCTATGGCACACAAACATGAATTTACATATGTCATTCTGAAGAAGTAGAATTTGCCCAGAAATAATTTTGTTGTGCAGCTCTAAATCCCCTTGACATTTTTCAGGACAAGAGGGAGGTGTATCCACCTATCCGTTTTATATCTATATGGTTGTTGTGTTTTGTTTTTTTGGTTTGTTTTTTTTTTTTTTTTTTTTTTTTTTCCGCAATTCAACATATTTTATTAATTTAAACCCACATATTTTGTTTG
>JANHGN010149445.1:0-12696 GCA_024605025.1 Megaceryle maxima | reverse complement strand
ATTATTTCCATTCCCATCAAGCTGTCCCAGTTCCCTTCTCTACTGGCTGGGTCTCTCTCCCTCATTCCCTGTCTCTTTCCCTCTGGGGAGGGAGGGGGGTTAACAGAGAGCGGCTGTCACAGGCCTAAGGGGCTGCCCTGACCCTAAACACCAACAAATTCATTTGTTATGGAGGCAGCTAGAAAAGTAATCCAATATCAAATAAACCAAATCATTATTTCAGTATAGAATTGGTTAAAATGCAAAATGTAGCAAAAACTTGTCAGGAATGTTAGAGTAAAAATCCTATTGGAAGTTAGATCAGTAAATCTTCAGACACTTCAGCAAGGTGCTCCCTCTGGGCATATCCTGAGCCCCTGAAGTCAGTAAGATTTCTGACATTGACTCAGTGCCGTCAGAATTGGGCCTTTTGTGTGCAATTTCTTTTTTAATTAAACACCATTAATAGGGAGTTTGCTTCATATTTACATCCCAGTAAAATATAGTATGTGCCATCTGGAGTCCATTAATGCTGCCCTTCACCTACAGCCCGCGCCAGGGGACACATCTATTATGTAACAAAGAGTCACGCGAGACAAAACAGAGCCGTCAGCAGAGACGAGGAGCCTGCTTGGTATTAAAAACCCAAATTGAATCAATTCCACCTACACTGATTTTCGGAGGGGAGAAACAGAGGAATGAGGTGTGCTACAGACCGATGGGCAGTCTGAGCAGCACCTTGTGCCACAGCAGCCTTGCACAGCTAACGTGGCTCCACAGTCAGTGCCAACCTACTTCCAATGGAATAAATCTGCCTGCGAGCTGTGACAGAATCAGCTTTGTGCAACTTCCAACACCGTTTAGGCAGCAGCTTTCCAGAGCAGGCGCAGTTTCTGTTAGTCCTGGGACATCTCATCCCAGTTAGTCTGGGAAAGCTCAGGGGACATCACCCTCCTGCAGAACCCAGGCCCATGGCCGGGCCCCCCAGCTGTGCTATGAAAGGGCACCTGAGCCTGGGACCAGCAACAGGAGAAACCGAGAACCCAGAAATGTTACTTAAAAGGATAGAAAACACACATTCTGCATCTTAAACTGACCCTTCTTTTCACCCGAGAGCCATGAAAAATAAGGTCCCCATTTGCACACGACCTTGTCAAGGTCAAACAGCCGTGTCACGGGTGGAACAGCCTAAGAAAGCAGCACAAGAGGATTTCTGTTGGGCATAAAGAAAGACAACACTCCACACCCTGCCGCTTGTGTGTGTGTCTGAGGAAACAAATTTTGTGCTCCAGACATTTTCTGAAGCCCTTTTGAACTATTTCTCCTCAGGCAGTGCCTCTGCTTTTCAGGGGTACAAAAGGGAGGGTCGCTCTGGAGGATATAGGAAGCTACAGAGATGAAATTTATTGAACCTCCATCTGGATTCTGCATCATCAGTGAATGACAAGTCCCTAATCACATGTTCCAGGAAAGAATGATTCGTGGATTTGCGGAGAACTGAAGAGGCTTTTTTTAAATCTACAAGGATGCTGTTTGCCATGAGAAGAATTTCTACAGAACTGTGTTAAATTCCTGAGGTCTTCTGGGGTTTCAGGTCTCTGACTACAGAGCACTCGGCTGCAAGTGCCAAGGAGAAACCGGGGAGTTACTTTTCTAGCTTGGGTGACTGGTAGAAATCGATTAGTATTTTGCCACCAGTAGTAGCCAGCACTGCTGCTTTAGGGACCAGTAAGCTCCCTTTATCCGCTGCCTGCAGATAAATGCTACTAGCCAGTTGCAGTCAAATAAAAATAGGAATACAGGAATGATTTCATCTGGAAGCCTGGGGAACATTTGGCAGCCTTTACCATAACATATATTAGTACAAATGCTGTTATCTGCCTTAAAGTTACTCAGTCCTGTCAGAGTATCACAGCCAGAGTAGCTGGATGGAGAAGCTTTGTGTTCAAATCTTACCTCCCCCTCAACTGGTTTGTGTGAAATTCTTCAAATCTTTTTTTTTATTATTTGTCTTTCAATTTAAGCTGCACTTCTGCTGTTGATTATACACGGGGAGCTGCACCACAGAAGGTGATAAATTTAGGAGAAAGATGTTTCAAAAGAAAGTGTTAAAGAAGGTCATTATTTACAGGCTCTCACTTGTTAACGTTCATTTGCTGGCACTGTTTTGAATTTGAGCCATCTGCAACAAAAGGCAATATTTTAGAGATGCATTTGGGGGAAAAAAAACAAACCCCAAACAACAAACCAAAACCCAGTAACAACAACAACAAAAAAAAAAGTGAAGCAAAGCTTTTATTCTTCCTATAAATTGAGAGGGCACTTGGAAACTTTCTGAAACTTCAGCAAGTAGGAGGTGTTGACAACTGTCACTTTCAGAGCATATAAGAAGGGAAAGTCTTCTATGCACACAGCTCCACAAACACCCTCAAGACTGGTATTTTTCAAGAATACCAATGGGCCTTAAGTACCTTCTTAAAAGTCACCTTAAAATGGGGTGCTTTTTTTTTTTCTATCAGGGCCCTAGTGACAAATGCAAGTTCCTCTAGCCTTGTATCCTCATACCAGTATTATTTGCCTTTTAATTCACTACAAGACCTAAACTTTCCGCCAGCCTGACATTTCCAGGTGAAGAACAAGCTGTTACAGGTCAGAAAGCTGCCAAGAGCCAACAGAAAACAGACAGCAAATCCACCGCAGAAGTATTGAGACAGCCCTTACACCAAAGTTTCCATTTCTGAGCATACTTTAAGCCCCTGCCGTGAACTTAAACATATGGAGAAGAGCAAAGATGTGGAATAGGTGACAGGTTACAAATGCTGGGTGTCAGCTGAGAGCTGCAGGCCTAGGCTGCCAGCGGTGAGGGTCTCCTGACAGTGAATTATTATTTTATACTGGACACATTTCTCTGGAAGTATCATGATTTGAGAAATAATGGTCAATAAAGTCATAAAATAAATATGAAATAAATAACAGTCAGAAATAAAGTCAATCTGAGACCAGTGTATCATGGAATCCCAGAGTCAGAGAATGGTAGGGGTTGGAAGGGACCTCTGAAGTTCATGGAGTCCAACCCCCCTGCCAGAGCAGGACAGAACTAGAGCAGATAACTCAGAAATGCATCCAGACAGGGCTTGAAAGTCTCCAGAGAAGGAGAGTCCACAGCCTCCCTGGGGAGTCGGTATTTGTTTTCTAGTTTCTGTCTGCATTTTGAACCGTGTCAGTAGACGTGCAGCCACATTAACTGAAAGGACAAGAAATCTCGATGAGATAAATGTCACTTAAAACCCCCAAGGGAGCAAGCAGCTGGGAAAAAAACAAAACAAAACAAAACAACTTTCTTATTTTAATCTAAGAGGTTAAACAGCACTGACTAGGAAGCAGTTCTTGAGCCATGCAGTACATGCACTGGAGTTCAGGAAATAAGAAATGTCCAAAGCAGTTACTTGGCGAGCACAGAAACCAGATGACTTTGTTGCAGAGATTCATCGCGATTTACATGCCCCTGAAGCACCAACATTTCCAGCTGCAGAGGAGATTTATCAACAATTACAGGCCCTGACATTTCAACCCACTCACATGTGATGGAGACTCTCTGAAGATCCTGCTGAATAAATGGAGCAGGAAGGTGCAGCCCACGAACCAATGAACGGCAGAGCCGGGCTCGGCGACGAGCTCGCCTCCACCCTAAAGCAAAGCCGGTGCAAATCAGAGCTACGATTATTACCCACACCAGAGAGAAACTAGGCATGAAGGGGGAAAAACCCAAATATAGACTGCAAACTAGGGCACTTGAGAACGGGTTATACCCAGCCCTCAGCTGATTCCTGGGTGAAATAGAGGTATAAACAGCACGCAGTACGTGTTTGTATGTGCATAAACACATAGAGGAACTAGCCTCCCAGGCACGCTCCATCGTGATGCACACTGCTTGTCAGCTTTACCTGAGGACGGCACCGCTCCTTGGATGCACTGCACTTCATTTTAAAACCTGTAGGCTGTTCTTAGCAGACAGGTTTTAAAGGATTTTTATGATTCATGCTGAGAAAGGCTAAAATAATAATAATAATAATCCATCCCTGCTGCATAAGATTATATTTTCCATCTCTATCCTCTGGATAGTGGAATTGGGTGAGAAATGATTCATCAGTTAGTCCGGGGAAGCGTTTAGAGGACAGAGAAGAAAAAGAATAAAAAAAAAAAAAAAAGGAAAAAACCCCAACCGTACAGTAAAAATCTGCTCACCATGCACACACCCCCAGCGTGAAGAGTCAGAGCAGCCTGAGCGAGGCGAAGGTGCGGCCGGGTTTCAGCAGGCGGCTGCGGGTGCCGGGTGATGCCCTGCGAATCCTGCTCCCGCCGGGGAGGATGAGCTCATTGCGAAGCTCCGGCAGCCGCCCCTCAGCCATTGCAGTGTCACTGCAGCTCGCAGCCGAGCGCGGGCACGTCATCGCACCAGCTCCCTCAGCACCCAGAGCCCTCCCTTCCACAAGCCTAACTCAAGCGTGCTGGTATAAAACCAGCTCACCTCCAACGCAGGCTGAGCTCCCCGGGTACCCGCACGCTGCTCCAAGGACTTGCCATTTCAGCTCGATTATTAAGCCAGCGATTTGCATCCGGCACAGCCTGAGTACGAAGGGAACTCCTCCTGAAGCAGGGGCTGCATTACTGGAAAGAGCAGTGAAGATCTGAAGGCTATTTGGATTTAAAACTAGCTAGCAGCCTTTGCACTTGCTCCTAGCAAGGGAGAGGGAGCCAAGGGATGCGGGAACCCTCCCCTGTGCGAGCGCAGGGCCAGGCGTGGGAGTGTGTCTCTGGCAGGGATGTGGTTACTGAATGCCCCCCTGCTCTGAGATGACAGGGAGCTGGTAAAACGGTGGAAAACAGGCAGGTGTCTTTACAAACAGGTATGATCTGAGAATTAAAGCACTGCAGATAAGAAAAGCATGCCTTTAACCCCTGGCCTGATGCCTCTTGCTACTTTGCATAACTGGAAAATGATTCAATATTGACACTCACCACCCTGAACATTCCCCTGGACAGCAGAGCCGAGTAACGGGGACAAAATGAATGCATTCGCTTACAGGACACTTGTAACAGCTCCATGCTGCAAAATTATCTAGAAGTAAAGAGGATGTGGGGCCTATTTATTTGGTTTTCCTATCTTCCTGACAGTGAAGACCGGGAGCCATTGCCAGTGAATGTCAGCGAACTGCTGATGGGCATGACAGAGCAATCTGAGCACAGGACTGGGAAGCAGAAACCGTTTTTATTCTCCGTTTTTAGAAAGAAAGATTGGGGGGGGGGCTTGCTCCCTTAAACAATACCTAAAAATCTGGAACTTTCCATTTAAAAGCCTGGTTTTCCCTGAGGCCCCAACCCTGTGCAGCACCTGAGTAAGCCAAGAAGCGTGTGAGACTTTTAACCATATTCCTAGAACCTCGGTCCTGGTTTTGTGGTTAGCTGCTGCTCTATTTCTCATGCCCTCTCCCCCTGCTCTGCAGTTTAATTATCCTTCAACCAAGGTACATGTAGTGGCACTTTGAGAAAGCCACTGGAGCAATATTTCTGTTTACTTCATAGAAACACATAGAAAGGCAAAAGTAGGACAGAATTTCTAGCGATGGGAACCTGCAAGAACGGAATCTGTTTGGGGTTTGCTATCCAAGCAATAGGCTCAAGTTTTTCCTCTTTTCCTGCCCGTCCACGCTGTGCTGCAGGGTGTCAAACATCAGTGCTGCTCACAGACACCTCATTTACAGCGGTGGCTTTTCCTAAGCCCCAGACCTGGCTGCTTATCTGAAGCTTTCCGCCTTTTTGGCACCCCCTGAAGTCAGTCGGTGTCTGTGGGAATACAGCACCAGCCCGCAAGAGCCATGGCAGTATCAGGGCCTCAGTCTCAAAACACCAAGCTACTGAGTTTAGTGTAAAACACGGCCAAAAGTTCACTGCCAGCTCCAGAAACCTCCATCTGCAGCTTTGACAGAACTCAGCACTTTGCCTTGCTCCTTTCTCACACAAACACCACTTAAAGTCAGATCACCTCGCCGCAGCTCGGCCCGCCCTGCGAGGAGCACTCCACCAAAGCACACACATTCCAGCGGTTCCTCAGTTTCCCCCAGGAGCTATTTCCCTCACCACGCAAGGACTGGCCATGGCTCTGGCAGGAGCTGTGCAAACAACAGCCTTTGAAGCTCTGGATCAATAGAACTATTTTCTATTTTTAGAGTTGAATTGCAACATTTGGTGGGAGTTTGTAAGTAAAACAAACACTGAAGGCAGTGTTGTAAGTGGTGTAAAGCAGCAGGCCATTGGTAGTTTGCATCACTCAAAGAATTGGGTTTTGTTTTTCAGCTGGCAAGTGCTGGGTAAACAGCATTCTCCTGGCAATTTCCACTCCCTGAGCTGCCCCCACGGCAGGCTTGCCCAAAGCACTCCACTGCACGGTGCTTCACCACGCAGAATATAAACGCTAATGAACTTTAAAATCCTGAAGCTAGCAAGTAAATAAGAGCTGAAAGAAATGTTATGCTCCATTTTTCTGACTGACAGTAGAAGCAGTCAGAATTTGTTCCAGTTTGGAGGCTGAAATGCAAACCACTGCTTTTTGTTTCAAAGGTTCTGATTTCTTTTTCAGCTCTCTCAGCACGCAGTGCACAACGGAGCAGGAGCAGAGCCCAGCAGGTCAGGCAGGTGGGTTTCCATGCACTGTGCAGTTAGCTGCAGAAACTGGGTGTGAGTTTTTTCCTCAGCCTCCTACTCAAGAATTGCTAGAGATACATGTGAACGACACCACAGAGAGCACACAGCAAAGCCCTGGGATTGCAGTAGTTCTGCCAGAGGCAGTTGTTTCTTTTTTTTAATTTTTACTCTCAAAATGGAAGAAAATAAAACCTTCTCAGTCAAGAAAACACTGTGATGGGATCTTGAGGTCAAGGGTATTAAGCAATGATTTGATAACCTGGGACACTGCTCTGATGAGGAATACTCAGGAGCAACAGTGGCCACATTCACTCTCACTCCTGTGCTGTAGGAGGGTGCTTTGGACCTCATCCACCTCCTCCTCTGGAGCAGAGTAACAACACCTCGGGGCTACAGCCAGCTGAAGGATGTCATAGAATCACAGAATCATTCAGGTTGGAAAAGCCCCTTGGGACCATTGAGTCCAACCATCAACCCTGCTCTACAAAGTTGCCCCCTAAGCCATGTCCCCCAGCACCACATCTAAACGAGCCTTAAACACCTCCAGGGACAGTGACTCAACCCCCTCCCTGGGCAGCCTGTTCCAGAGCCTGGCTACTCAGGCTGTGAAAATTCTTTTTCTAATGTCCAGCCTAAACCTCCCCCATCCAGGGAGAGCCCTTCCTTCCTTGTCTCTCAGTTAAGCTTCAACTTGCAACATCCAATGTCAAACCTGGTTCTGTGAGCATCTTTTAGAAGAGAATGAGTCCTAATGGCAGAGTATCCACTTGAATATCACAAATAACTTGTCCTACTTACACTCAGTGAGTCCTGCTCCCTGCACCAGTCCAGGCTGCAAAGCCATATGATGAGTCTGTAAGGAATGAATGACATTAATGATCAGATTTTTTTTCTCTGGGCTGTCAGAAATTGCTGTAAGAAAGAAACACCACCTAAAAAAGAGACAAGCATATGAAACAGTGATGTATGCTCATAAATTAAACTTGAAGGAGAGGAATCCACCCCCAAGAAGTAACAAGATTGGCCCAGATAAAAGACTCGGGCTGCTCTTTTGCACTGATGTCCTGGTTTTATTTCACCTGTCAGAGGATCTTGTTTCCTCTACCCTCTGCCCCTGCAGTGAAAATGCTTTTTAAAACCTAACATTAAAAATTATAAAGGAAACTTCTGTGTCTGTTTAGTTTCTCCCAGATCCTGATGGATGGGAGAGACATTTACTCCTCTCTGCTTCCTTCGTTACTTATAAGCTGTATGTCCCGCTCACAGTCTTCCTGCCTCATCCCGCGAGTTCAGGGCTGCCAGGAGAGGTGCACAGAACCGGAGTCCACACTGGTAGCTTTCAGGACTGGTGACCTTGGTGGCTGCCATGTGGCTGGGAGCTGCAGGGGTGGCAGGAAGCAGAGCTGAGGTGAGGAGATAGACTCTGGCTCAGGTCACATCAACCCAAGGGGCTCTGAGCCTGTGGGGACACTGGGCTTGGGCTCCCCAGCAGCACCCAGTGACTTGCACCCAGCGGCTTGCATCCAGCAGTTTGATTGATCTTATCTGCTTCGAAGCTAATATAGGTGAATTTAAGGTTGTCTGCATAAGAGTCTACCCATTGAAATCACTTTAGAAAGAAATTTGCTTAATTTGGTATAATTATGTAGTGATAGGGCAAGGGTTGATGGCCTCAAACTGGAAGAGGGGAGATTTAGATTAGAAATTAGGAAGGAGTTCTTCCCTCTGAGGGTGGTGAGATGCTGGCACAGGTTGCCCAGGGAGGTGGCGGATGCTCCATCCCTGGATGTGCTCAAGCCAGGTCGGATGGGGCCTTGCACAACCCGGTCTATTACCTTTAAGGTCTCTTCTAACCCAAACCATTCTGTGATTCTATAATTATCACATGTAGCCCTAACCCCTAAATCCTTTCATTCTATATATTAAACCGGAGCATTAAATTCACCACATCAAGGTTGTTTTGCTTTTTAAATGTCAGCTGTGAAGAAGTCAAGCCAACAGACTGTGTATTTATTAGATCTCCTCACGTCAACAGCCGGGATAAGCACAAACAGCTCAGAAACAAGTATCTGAGAATGGTTTGGTAGTTAATGATGAACACCATTCCAAGAAATGCATGGCATAAACATATACATCCTTCTTTGATTCCCAAAGGCAGCCAGGAAGGTTAATAACTAAGCCATTGTTGGCAGTGAAAAAAAAAGTAGACAGGACCAGGGAGCTCTCAGACTGGAGCTGCTTGTGAGGCCTGCATTTTGCAGAGGTGAGCAAGCCAGCAGCACCATGCTGCTGGAGACAAGTAGGAGGCACATCTTCATCTCCTGTGTTGTGTGGAGTGATGTCACATTCTGAGGTAGGCACATGGTCCCAAACCAGCCCCGAGACAGCCCTTGGGTTCCACCTGTCTTGCAGTGTAAAGTTGGTATAGATCGCTTTGATTTAAATCAAGAAGAAACCAAAGAAATGTCAATCAATAATATCAATTTTTAAACTAATTTAAGTTTATAGTCTATCTGGGACTACAAATGGGTTTTGTGTGGTGCCTGCGATAATTGTTCCTCACAGGGGTCACAAGCTGCCCCGCCAGTACAAGAGCACATGCTGAAAACTGACCCCAGAGTCGAAGGTGTCTGACCAGCAGGTGTGAGTTCATAACTACCTAAAACGCCGCCTTCTCCAGCTGGTGGTGGGGTGGGGCACAGCTGCTGGTTTGAAAGGAACCAGTCGATACCCGATTGCTCTGTTGACATGCACGTAAACAAAATCAAAGTGAGTTTGAACCCGAAAGAGGATCGCAGCTTAACAAATCAATAAGCTTTTAAAGACTTCATCCAAGACAATTCACAATTTCCCGTGATCACAGCAGAGTGCTTTTCTGGACATAACCAAAAATCCTTTTCCATAAGGATTTATATGAAAACAAATACATTTATCCAATTACTAATGGCAGATCGCAGATGGAAGCTGGCACAGCTTACTGTGAGATTTACTAGGGCAAAGAAGAGGAGCCTGACCCTGGTTTATACCTGCCTGAGAGCAGGCAAGGCTTCCGGTAAATCGATTTCCTGGAGGGAAGATCAGGACCAGCAAAGAGGACATGGCGAAGGTGAGGGTCAGAGGTGTGTGGTGCAGTGGGGACATCCCAGGGCTGGGTGGCACTGGAAGCGCTAAGCTGCTTGCAAAGGCTGCCTGGCAGCTGACACCCACACAACACTCACTGCACCTTCGGCTGCCTGCCAGCGAAGGACTTCTGGATTATTCTGATCTTCCTTTTTGAGGGCCAGCACTGAAGAAAGGGGCTGCCACTTCTTTTGGTCAAGGTCTGAAGCTTTTCTGAGCTTGCTCACTTGGCTTGACTGGATGACAGGTCTCTCACACATCTCTTCCCCTGCACCTGAGCAGGGCAGGGTGGCGGCAGGAAGCACACACTTCATCAACAGTCAGCGATCATCGGGCAAAGACACTGCCAACCAGGTCAGAAAATCCAGATACTCCAGGAACAGACACAGCACCTGCAGCACCAGTCCCAATAGAAGCAAAGGACCGTGGATGGGCTTCACTGGGGCACCGGGACCACAGGCAGAGGGTGGGTGGGAGAGGGCTCAGGGATGTCTGCTCAGGGATAGGGGTCACTGGAGTGCCCAGGGCCCTGACAGGGTCTCTGGGGGTTTATGCCAGCCCTTGAGCACAGACATCACATTCTAGTCACAATGTTACGTTTACAATAACTACCCATCTAATGATACCTCCTATACCTGTAATTACACCCACAGTGGCAAATTGTTTCCCCATTGACTCTAGATGATCCAAGTCAGAGCAGACTCTGACCACGCTTTGCAGTAGCATTTGTCTTTCAAGGACCTAGAAGTGCTGACTTAAAAAAAAAAAAAATCCTGAAAATTTAATTTAAACACTTCACTCTTCACTACCCAAACTTTCCCAGCAATTTAGGACACTTCTTCTCTTCATGGAATTACATTTTATTAATTCAAACCCCTTGCTTATGATGTTTTGGGTCGATACTTCAGGGATTAAACATCCGTTGCGTCCTTGTTGGAAAACAAATTTGCAACACTGTTGCTAAGTTTGCAACAGTGTTGCAAACAACAACATTGTCGAAGTTCATTTGTTTCAAAACAAAATCAATTTCACCTCCTATAAGGTGGAGAAAGTGATTTTATTTTGAAACAAACAGGACTTGACCTCTACCCTCCCTGGAAAACCCTCCCTAGCCCCCGGCCATGCCCCCCAGGTGTGTGCCCACCGGTCTGGCCAGGACTGCTTGGAGTGGTGCTGAGGGCCAGGGAGAGTTGGTAGAAACATCTAACATAACTTTTAAATGGATGACCAAAGTTCCTGCTTTAGAAGAATTGGCCCTCAAGCTGCACCTTCTGATTCCAGAATACTGCTGGAAATCAGTGGATCATTAGAACCGTCAATCTCCCGGCTCTGGGAGATTGGATTGCCCTGAGCAGGGGCAGGAGCCTCTGTGCCCCAGCCTGTCTGAGGAGTTACCTAGAGAGAGGAAATGGTAAATACAACTGGCTTTGAAACGCTGGCTGCGTGCTGGGGACAGCAGGGGAAAGGGACAGGGAAGGTAAGTAAAGTGAAAACTGCAACCATGTGCTTTTTAGAGAGAAAGAGAGAAAAAGATATAAAAAAGAGAAAGACAGAAAACAAGGAAGCCAGCAAGAAAATCCTGCTCCATCCCTTGATCTGTGTTCAAGCCCAAGTTGGACAGGGCTCTGAGCAACCTGCTCTAGTGGGAGGTGTCCCTGCCTGTGGCAGGGGGGTTGGGACTGGATGAGCTTTAAGGTCCCTTCCAACCAAATCTTGTTCTCTGACTCTATGAAAGGAAAAGACAATAAAAGAAAGAAAGGCGCTCAGAAAAGCAGTTCAACTTTCACGCTTGTGCCCTGAGACCTCATCTTCCACCTGTCAACCTCGGGTGAAATTTTCATGTCAGCCAGTCCTCTGTTCTCTGTTCTCGCCTTCCTCACAGCTAGCACACATAACAGAAAAAAAAACGTTTTGCCAATATATAAACTTTTTTTCTTGATTTTCTCTGTTGTAGCAAGTCCCCTTTAATTTTGAACATTTCATTACCATAGAACCATCAACTCATTCAGTTTGGAAGACACCTTTAGGACCATGGAGTCCAGCCGTGTCCCCAGCACTGCCAGGGCACCGCTGACCCATGGCCCTCAGCGCCACAGCTCCACAGCTTTTTTTTTTTTTTTTTTAACACATAGGGAATACCCAGTGGCTGTCAATCTCCTCCACGTAGACTTCTTTCCATGGTTAGAAGACTAAAAAGGTGGTTGTGTCAGCAGGAGCAAAGCTGCCATGGTGACTCCCTCCTGACCCTCTCCTGTGGAGCTTTCTGTGGAGCATTGTTGCAGTCGCTGGGGCACGCAAGGCTGGTGTTCACCCGGAGGGTAAGGTTCCAGAGCTCCTGGAACCCTGAGCGCTCTCTTCACCCCGCGATCAAAGCCGCTGGGTGCGCAGGGTGAGCTGATGGGCAGCAGAGAGCAGCAGAGAGCTGCGAGAGCAGCGCCCGGCGCTGGGCAGCCTCCAGTGCTGCGGCCGTGCACACCTACTGGGCCCAGCACTCAGCTGCCGGGACTGCCACTCAGCTACTGGAGCTGCCACTCAGCTACCGGGACTGGCACTCAGCTACCAGGGCTGCCACTCAGCTACCGGGACTGGCATGCGAGCACCTTGTTCAGAAACACAAAACCATGAAGGACCTGTAAAGTTAATTAAAACCAGTAGTTTGTTCTGCCAAGGACAGTTTTGCCCTTAGTTTGTTAGTAGAACAAAATTGAGTTTTAGTCATGCAAATTATTACAAAATGTATAGGACAAGAGGAACCAAACTCAAGTTGCCCCAGGGGAGGCTGAAGTTGGAGCTGAGGAACAATTTCTTTCACTCCCTTGAGGGTTGTCCAGGGCTGTCCCAGGCTGCCCAGGGCAGGGGGGGAGTCCCCGTGCTCCCTGGAGGGGTTTCCAAGCC
>JANHGN010149444.1:0-12700 GCA_024605025.1 Megaceryle maxima | reverse complement strand
TAATAATTAAAAAATATGTTCAAAATAACAGCTTCTCTTAAGAAACTGATATTTGTGGACTTTTTTTTTTTGCTTTACTACTATTTTGTATAATAGATGACAAACAAGAGCCATTAGAAAATTTTACACCAAGGAAGGTTAACTCTCCTTTGTTACTTTTGCATTCTGTACTTTGCATAGATAATACAGGCATATTTGGAAGACATATGTCTATTTATATAGACACATCTCTGTGCATAAACATGTTTGGAGGGTGGTCAACAGATTTTTTAAGGAAGATACATGAAATGATGGTCTGGTTTTGGCTAGGATAGGGTTAATTTTTACCAGGAACTGGGAGAGGACCACAGTCGCATGATAGACAACAGAACCAGACAATGGGTTATTCGATACCATACTGATGTCATGCCCACTATATAAGGGCAGAGGCAGGCTGGGCAAAGCATGGGCTTTGGTGCATGGTATTCCTGCACTGCAGGGGTCTGGTATGGGTTGTGCAGTTGAGGCAGCATTAGATGGACAGCTTATTCTATATCACTCTCTTTCTATATTTTTTCATTACATTTATTGTTATTATTGTTGTTTCCTCTCCTCTTGCGTTCTTCTTATCTCAACCCATGAAGTTTTTGCCTTTTTCCCCCTATTCTCCTTTCCATCCCACCAAGGGTGAGTGAGGAGGGGACATGAGTGAGTACTCAGTTCTTGGCTGGGTCTGAGCCACAGTAGTCCCTTCTCTACTGATTAACCAAAATTTCATTCTGTCATTTAAGGTAATTGAGTCCTGTCCCATTCAAAGTAGTAGTCCATCATTGTCATCTTTGTGGCACAGATGACTGGTTTTATTTCTGCTATCAGTTCTCTGAACTATAGTTTAACCAAATAAATCTATTTAAACATATTTTTCATTCATTTCCATTGTACTTCTCTAGATTATAAGTCTCCCTGACATGTAGCACCAGTCTGAGTACTAATCCCACTGCAATCTCTATTACAATGTAGAGAGAAAGCACTGTTGTGTGTGCCTTCATGTTGTACATTTTGGCCTAATTAATGTTGAAGATTCTGTATGACACCTGGTAAAAATTTTCAAAACAGAAAAGGGAAGTTTCTTAAACTGTCCTGATATACAGCTTTGTACTGTGACTGAAACAGGCTTAAATATCTAGAGGTGAAGACCAGAAAAAAACCAAACCAAAACAAAAACCCACAAAATGTTTGTAATGCTAATGATCTAGCTAAATTTTAAAATTTCTATAGAGTGATAAAAGTAATTTCATGGTACAATTATCAGTAGTAAGATTAATTGTTTTAAACATGAGAATATGATGCAGCTAATTCTGAAATGTATAATAAAATAAAAAGGAATCACTATTGTGTAAAAGCAAGGTCCGAACTCATAGCCTAAGGACATCATATGATCTTTGCTGGTGGTTTGACAGGCAACAGGAACAAGCAACAGCTATGATGCTTGCCAAACTGCCCACACTAAATGAAAACCATGTACAACTTTGGTGAACAAATGAGTTTTGGATCTCTGATGCTCCTAACAATCACAGAAATGTTGCAGAAAAGGTGAATATAAGTATCAGAGTATTATTATTGACTTTTGCAAGAGTATGTTGCTGTGTTACTCAAGTGTATGTATGTTAACTGTAAATCAGAGATCCTTTTCTACAAAACAGCTGGCTAGGGTGTTGTTCCTCGTTCTTTATCTGCATATTTCATTATTCCTAAATGCAGTGTTTGATATACCATAGGGTACATTTTTAAAAATTATTTACTTCTGTCCATTTTATTTTCCACAATCTAAAAAACTTACAGGTAAAAAGAAAGACCTTTTGAACTCGTGAAGTAAAAACATGCCAATGAGATTTTAAATTTCACTGTTTTGAATCCAAACATTATCATACTAATATAACTACATTAGTATTCTTGTATTCAGTAGCTGAGTAAAATAGTATTACCTTTTGTAATAACAGGCCGCAGCCCCTTTGTTAACTGTACCTTACATGTCTCTTAAACACTCCCCTCATACCTCTGATTTCCTAAATGATGTGTATATATTCAGTGGCAAAAATCAAAATGAATGAAACATAAAGGACAGAAAATTTAACAGGTCTGGGTTAAAGAAATTTTTACGATTATTTCACTAAAGGGAAAGTAATTCCAGGTGTAGGACTCAAGGAACCAAATAACTATTTACACACAGAACTTCTACATGACATTCAATGTTCTCTCCCTTGAAATCACTTCCTTTAGTCAACCAGTCTTTTACAGAGGAAAACAGATTATTTGCTGTCTCATAACTCTTTGTGATAAATAAAACAGTGAGAGAAACTGATGAATCTATGAAGGTCTAATATTCCTTACATATAATGATAATGTCCTTCATAGTTGCACCCACCCCCCATGGCCCAATAACTCTTAAACTATAAAACCATCAGAAAAATAGCAACAGCCAAAATTAGTGAAATTTCCGTTTGAGGAGCTCTACTGTAAAGGCCATTCACAGAATAAGGAAATGAGCAAAGTGAGAAGAGTCACAAGAAAGATTAAAGGGAAATATGAATCTAATTCCACTGTGTGGGAAGCATTCTTAGTGGAATTGACAAAAAAAAAAGTCTATACGAAAGGTCAAAACTTTCCATTTATATTTCATTAAGTTTTTATCCATCTGAATTTCTGTTACAAAATGGCTAAATCTCTGTGAACATAGAATCATAAAATCATAGATTGGTAGGGATTGGAAGGGGCCTCTCAAGATCACTGAGTCCAACTCCCCTGCAGTGCAGGAATACCTAGGGCATGCCACACAGGAACACATCCAGGCAGGTCTTGAAAGTCTCTAGAGAAGGAGACTCCACAACCTTTCTGGCATCCTGTTCCACTGATTTGTTACTCTTACAGCAAAGAAGCTTTTCCTCATGTTGAGGTGGAACTTCCCATGTTTCAGCTTGCTACCATTACCTCTTGTCCTATCACAAGGCACAAAAAGACTGGCCTCTTCTATTTGACACTCACCCTTCAGTTATTTGTAAACATTAATAAGATCCCCTCTCATTCTTCTCTTTTCCAGGCTAAACAGCCCCAGGTCTCTCAACCTTTCCTCATAAGAGAGATGTTCCATTGTCTTCATCATCTTCATAGCTTTAAGTCTAATGTTTAAGTGCTTTTGAGTGTATAAAGAACATAGATTTGTTTATGTTTTAAATTTTATTTATTTCTCAATTTTTATTTAATTAGACATTTTTGTGCAATTATAACAGACCTTTAGGAAGCTATATTTTAACATCTGAACATTCTGAATTGCTACAGTATAAAATCTAAATAAAATTTAAGTCCTAAACCATGTAGAAGACAACCAGGGAATCAGGCCCATCCAGCATGGCAGGTCTGCTTGACCAACCTGATCTTCTTCTGTGACCAGCTGAGCCACATAGTGAATGAGGGAGTTGTGAATGTTGTCTACCTGGACTTCAGTAAGGCCTTTGACACCATCTCCCACATCATTCTGCTACAGAAGCTGGTGGCTCATGGCTTAGACAGGTGTACTCTTCACTATATTAAAAACAGTCTGGATGGCCAAGCCCAGAAAGTTGTGGTGAATGGAGTTAAATCCACTTGGCGACTGGTCACAAGCAGTGTTCTCCAGGGCTCAGTTTTGGGGACAGTCTTGTTTAATATCTTTACCAGTGATCTGGACAAAGGGATTGAGTGCCCCCTCAGTAAATTTGCAGATGACACCAAACTGAGCAGGAGTGTTGATCTGCTCAAGGGTAGGAAGGCTCTGCAGAAGGATCTGGACAGGTTGGATTGATGGGTCGAGGTCAACTGCATGAGGTTTAATAAATCCAAATGTCGAGTCCTGCACTTTGATCACAACAATCCCAGGTAGGGCGACAGGCTTGGGAAGAATAGTTGGAAAGTTGCCTGGTAGAAAAGGACCTGGGGTTGCTGGTGGACAGCCAGCAGAACATGGGCCATCAGTATGCCCAGGTGGCCAAGAAGACCAATGTTATCCTGGCCTATATCAAAAAGTGTGTCCAGCAAGAGTAGGGAAGGGATTGTGCCCCTGTGCTTGGCACTGGTGAGGCCACTCCTTGACTTCTGTGTTCAGTTTTGAATGCAGCAGTATAACAAAGACATTGAGGTGCTGGAATGGGTCCAGAGAAGGGCAACGAAGCTGCTGAGGGGTCTGGAGAAAATGCTTTATGAGTAGTGTCTGGGGGAACTGGTATTGTTTAATTTGGAGAAGAGGAGGTTGAGGGAAGAGACCTTATTGTTCTCTATGTCTACCTGAAGGAGGTTGTAGTGAGGTGGGTGTTGATCTCATCTCCAGAGTAATAAGTGATGGCAAAAGAGGATGAGGTTTAGATTAGACATTAGAAAAAATTTCAATGCTGAAGGAGTGGTGGGGCATTGGAAGAGATTGCCCAGGGAAGTGGTGGAATTACCATCCCTGGAGGTGTTCAAAAAGCATGTAGACATGTCAGTTCAGGACACTGTTTAGTGGTCATGATAATGTTGGGTAGATGGTTGGACTTGATGATCTTGGAGGTCTTTTCCAACTTCAATGATTCTGTGATTCTGTCAAAATTACAGTCCTAAAGGAAAACTAAATTAAAATAGCCATTATTTTACCAAAAGTAAAATCAGGTTCTGCTACCCATCCTTTATTAGATAACTATCTCTCTCTGAAAAGTTTGGTATTTATAATTTATTTAAATGAACCAGATAATCTGCTGTAGAAGCTGGAGTTGTCAAAGACAGGAGATCTGCTGGGATAAATAGTACTGGCTATAGGACATCAGCACTGTAGGAGCTACTGTGAAGAATCTGATTCTCCTGTTATTTCAATATAGTATTCTCACCATCTTTTCTACTTACTTTCTATTTTTCTACTTGTTAAAAGAGAGTTCACATACAGGACTGAAGAGTAAATATTTTGGGAGCTCCATATGAGAGGTATTCAAATTGTGGTCATTTAGAAATTTCAATTTTTAAAGAAAATGTATTATGCAGAATTCTTCCTTACTCTTCATTAACTCTGTGGGTTGCCTATAGAAATGTTGTTCCTCTTTTTACAGAAAATTGAGAAGGATATGAAAAACGTAGAGGCCATAGTTGCCTGCCTTTTTCCAAGTAGCTTCCACAATAAAAAGTGTACACCATGGGGGAAAAAAACAAACAAACAAACAAAAGAAGTAGTTAATATATGGCTTTTTATAAATTCCAAACTTCATAAATTTCATTGCATTTTGCTAGAATGGCCATTTGACAATTTCAGTAATTTGTTTTCCAGCCCTTCCCACTGTAAACATGCTGATATGTCACCACATTTATTACATTTTTAATATATTTAATATAAACCATTTCAGAACTGATATTATTCATAAAAAGTCATATACTAAGTCAGGGCTTTCCAGGAACACCATATTCAAGACACAGACTTTGTTGACATTTCTTAACAGATTATGAATTATAATTTTAAATAAAAAAGAAATGGAATTTTTCCTTTTTTTTAATAAAAAAATTATATTTCAGAGCACTTATTTAAATTATGACTTTTTAAAGACATGATGGAAAAATAACAATGTTTGCTGTTTTCTTCTTACAGAAAAATAGTGTCTGGCTTAAGAATTTTTATGTAAGCAAAGTATGGAGAAACTTTGTTTGAATTTTTGTATATATAACTTTGAAGAACTATGCTAAGACTGTTTATGGAAGTTACTGAATGGGTAGACCCACCGTTGTAAACTCCACACCTAGATTCCATTTCCAAACAGATATATAACTAAAGTTCTCAGGATCAATTTCTGATATGCTTTAATGTGTAGTTAAAAAGAAAGACAGTAGGGGAAAAAGAAGTTTATTATAAGTAACATTATTTATCTTGCATATTATTCTGATATACAAATTATGTTAGATTTCAATAATTAATTAAACAGATGGATTTAAGATTTACCCATGCAAGACATTAATGATACCACAATTTGCTAGTAAATAATCCAGACCTTTCAATGCATATAACATAGCATATATTATTTAGTATGTAACAGCAGAATTTGTCCTTGAAAAACAAAGCTTTTCTTCATTACAAACTGAACTAAGCATGGCTTAATGGGAATATATTTTCAATTCATAGTGAAACAATAGAAATTCACAGTTAAGAGTGTTACTTTCTCTTGAGAAATTGGTCCATTACATGTTAGTACTACCTAAAATGTTGCTGTGCAAAGACTCATTATATTACTAATTCAATACACAAATGCCTTTTTTAAAGACTTCCACTAAACAGTTTTTATGCGTATCTTACTATATGTTTCAATATTTTCCTGTTGTCATTTGCTTGTATAAACATAATTTTCATATCTATCTTTATTAAAAGAAATACACAAAACATGGCAACCACTTTCTTCATAACCTGACATCACAAAGATATTTTGAGTTACAAAGAAAACAGTGGATCTTACTTGTAGTATTCTAATATCAACTCATCAGAAACTCAAATCCAAAATAATCTAAATTAGAATTAAATTTAATAAAAGCAATTTACTTGATGACTTAGCTTCAATTTCAAACTCTTTGAAATTGACTGTTAATAAGTAAGTTTGGAAACTCTGACATTACCTTGTCCTGAGGTAGTTCAAGTGGTGAACATGCATCTGGAGATGTTAGTCTATCCAACCAGTTCCTATGCTGGATGGATATTGGTAGGATGTTGGTCAGAGTGGTGAGCAAATGCATTGTGCATGCCTTGTCTTGTATATTTCAATTGTAGTATTATTAATATTACCATTATTATTCTTTTCTCCCTTTTCTGTCCTGTTAAGCTGTCTTTATTTTAACCTACAAATGTTACTCCTTTTTTATTGTCTCCCACATACCACTGAGGGGGAAGTAAGAGAGTGATTGTGTCGTGCTTAGTTGTCATCTAAGGTTAAACAACAACATATACTTTTATAGCGCAATTTGTAGTTTCATTGCAAAACAATTTATTTACTCTGTCACAGTAGACCGCACAATATATCCTACCTTGATATGGCAACATTATGTTCCCAAGCTGTATTCCAATATTGCCTGTCTAAAAGCCTATGGTAATTTCAAATTATTTCAAATGACAAGCCCTCAGTATATATGCACAAAGGTCATCAACAAAGAAGAGAGAAAAAATAATAAGAATATATGAGCCATTAAGTTAGAAAATACTATTAAGAAGCTCATATGTTGGTAGAATCGTCTATTTTAAACAGGAAAAATGGCTATCTGATGATGTCTCAGTTATTCCTATAACACCTTGAAGATTCCTTCATAGGGTAATAAGGGAAAAACCATAAAAGTCTTTCCACTACATTAGGAAATAATGCACACAGGAATTGTGTACTGTCTTTAAAAAACTGTCAATCCTAGACATATCTCCACAGGTGCATAAAGTTGTGCATTTCTTGATCATGCCTATTATAGTTTTAGTGGAAAAAATAAATCTGTCTCGGGACTCTATAAAAATAATCTTGAAACATTGTGAAGAAGCTATAACACTACGAACAAAAAATTTTTTTTTTTGTGACTGTAGCTATGCTGATATTAATTCACTGTATTTTGCCCCATAGGTCTGGATTTATACAGTTATAAAAAATAAACACAGAAAACATGATAACAGCAGCACAGAGTGAGAAGAACATGGCAGGAAAAAAAAAAAAAACACAAAAGAAAAGGCAGAAGAATCTTGAACTGAAAACAAGGAGAAAGGGTAGACAAATTTTGTTTTCAAGTAAGAAAAAATTAATAGCTTTTTATGAAGGATTGTATAAACACTAAAAAAGAAAAGGTGTCACAATCTTTGTGTCTGTGTTGATTAAAAAGTGTGAAAGTAGGATTCAGCACCAGATTCAGACTTGAAATGTAGGTGTCAGTAGCAGAACTAGATGTCTAGACTCACTTTAAAACCCAGTGAGATCTTGTAAATGTAGTTACTGAAGCCTGGGCAGCTGTTTAGTGCATCCTAAAATAAATACTTGATTTAGACAGCTGGGTCACTCTTTAAGCTTCAATGCATCCTCTGCCAGGTGACAGAACTGCAAGAGGTAGTTAAAAGGTTAAGGAGTATCAGGGAGGCTGAACAGGAGACAGACTGGTGGAGCCAGGCTCTGCCGTCCTTGAAACAGAAATGGGAGCACCCATCTAAAAGTACTCAGGATCAGAGGGTCCCCCCAGGTGCCACTAAAAAAACAGGTATGAGGCTCTGGATGGGAAAGACCAGCCAAATGAAGATGTGGATGGGCAACCTACACCAGAGGTATGACTACAGTCAGAAAAGCCTATCTGCATCTCAACATCATCCACAAGGAACAAAAGAAGGCTTATAGTCATAGGTGACACCTTTCTGGGGGGAACAGAGGATCCAATATCCCAGGTAGACCCTCTTCATATGGAGGTATGCTGTGTCCCTGGAGCCCAGGTTAGGGACATCACTAGGAAACTTCCTAGCCTGGTTCAGTCCTTGTACTATTACCAATTTCTGATCTTCCATGTAGGTGGAGAGGAACTGGTGACTGGTAGTCCAAGAACAATTAAAAAATACTGTAGGGCCTTGGGACAGGTGGTAAGAGCTTCTAGGGCATAGGTTATCTTTTCTTCTGTTCTTCCAGTTGCAGGCAGCAACACTGGAATGAACAATCAAATCCAGTTTATTAATGCATGGCTCTCTGGCTGGTGTCACTGACACAAATTTGGATTTTTTGACAATGGGATAGGCTGCACAGCACCAGGCTTGCTGACATCAAATAGGAGACACCTTTCTCAAATAGGGAAAAGTGTCCTCTCTCCAGACATTGTGGGGCTGAATCAAGACCTGATGGTCAAACTAAAAGACAAGAAGGAACTGCACAGGCAATGGAAGAAGGGATAGGTATCTTGGGAAGAGTAGAGGAGTGCCACACAATTGCGTAGGGATGAGGTCAGGAAGGCCAGGGTATGGATGGATCTGAACTTGGCAAGGGATGTGAAGAATATCAAGAAGGGTTTCTACAGGTACATCAATTAGAAGAGGAAGGTTAAAGAAAACCTACCCCCCTGATGAGCAAGAATGGCAAGCTGGTAACAAGAGATGAGGAGAAGGCTGAGGTTCTCAATAACATTTTTTAGCTTGGTCTTCACTGGCAACTTCTTTCCTCACACTTCCCAAGTTAAAAGACCACCAGGTGGGGACCAGGGGGACAAAGTTCCTCCCACTGTAAGTGAATATCAGGTTCACGATGACCTGAGCAACCTGTACATACACAAGTCTATGACACCAGATGAGATGCATCCCAGAGTCCTGAGGGATCTGGCTGATGTAGTTGCCAAGCCACTCTCTATTATATTCAAAATGTCCTGTCAGTCATGTGAAGTCCCTGGTGACTGGAAGAATGGAAACACTACACCCAGTTTTAAAAATGGTAGAAAGGAGGACCCTGGGAACTACTGATCTGTCAGCCTCACCTATGTGCCTGAGAAGATCATGGAGAAAATTCTCCTAAAAGCTCTGATAAGGTACATGGGGGACAGGGAGGTGATCAGAGACATCCAGCATGGCTTTGCTAAGGGCAAGTCCTGCCTGATCAACCTAGCGGCTTTCTACAATGGAGTGATCACATCAATGGACAAGGGAAGAGATACAGATGTCATCTATTTGCCCTTCTGCAAGGCCTTTGACACTGTCTCCCACAACATCCTCCCTGCCAAGTTAGAGAGATACTGATTTGATGGGTGGACTGTTCAGTGGATAAGGAATTGGATGTATGGACACATCCAGAGGGTAGTGGTCCATGGCTTGAAGTCCAGATGGAGATCTGTGACAGGTGGTTTTCCTCAGGGCTCCATACTGGGACCAGTACTGTTTAATATTTTTATCAACGATATCGAGAGTGGGATTGAGTGCACCATCAGCAAGTTAGCAGATGACATAAAGCTGAGTGCTGCAGTCAATATACCAGAGGGATGGGATGTCATCCACAAGGACCTGGACAAGCTGGAGAAGGGGGCCCAGGTGAACCTCATGAGGTTCAACAAGAGCAAGTGCAGGGTCCTGCACCTGGGCTGGAATGTGCATTCACAGCCCAAAAGGCTAATCACATCCTGGGCTGCATCAAAAGTAGTGTGAACAGCAGACTGAAAGAGGTGATTCTGCCCCTTCACTCACTTGGAGTACTGTATCCAGCTCTGGAGTCCTCAGCACAGGAATGACATGGACCTGATGGAGACTTCTGTATCACAATGTCAAATTTCCTTAAGTTTTAATGAAAAGAAGTAAATTCTGTTCAAGAGAGAGAGAGGAGCAATGTAACATGCAGCACAACAGTGAAGAAAACTTCTTTGTGTGCATGTGTATAATTGTATATTTAAATATTTGTATCCTAAAAAGTGAAAAGCCATCAAGCCAGAGAGATCCATAAATCTGGTATGAAAGTCAGTGCAAAGATCTAAATCCAAGACAATAGACTTTAATATTATATGAAAATGTCACTTTAAGGATTTTATTTCTTCCCTAGTAGTCATTTAAGGAGTTTACGTATACAGAAATCCTCAACTGCCCTCCAGACCACAATATTGCAATACAATTGAGATAAAGTGTCAATAATTTATGTAAATGCCCATTATTCTGTAAGCAAATCATACACATAAATGAAATCCAAAGATGAGAAAGGAAAAAAATTGCTCATTGAACTTATCTAAACAACTTTGAATTCATTGCATAATCATTTCAGGAAGAAAAAAAAGAAATGGGAATATTTATAAGTCTTTCTTGTTATTAAAAATCAGATCAGTCTACAATGTTTGCATCCTTTTGTCCGTTTACTTGTTTTTTATTTCAAACATCTGCAGAAAACTTCCTACCTACAAAAGACTTATCTCAATGGGAACTGCATCTGGATACAACAACAAAAAGTATTAAGAAGAAAAAAATATAATGCTCTATCAGGCTAACCTGTATGGCAGTCTGTGAGTTTGTGCGGGAAATAAGAAGCTGGTGTGTGTTCACTTTTATTTTGGTATAGTATGGGCTTTATGTAAACCCTTTTATACAAATGATCTTTAGATCTCTGACATCTCACATATTTGAAGACACAGAAGAGGTAATGGTTATGAAGGTAACTCTTCTGAAGATTCATTTTTGTATATGTAGTGACATCATTTGATCAGAGGAAAAGAGATTGGAATGAGTCATTGTTTTAGCTGGCAAAAAAAAAAAAAAAAAGAAAAAAAAAAAAAAAAAGGTGCATAGAGTATTTAGGTGTTCCATAAAGTTGTGTAGAGGAACACATTATTTTCCTGTGAAGCTTTCAATTCTAGTCACATAAGTAGTCAGTAAAAATGTCCTCTGTTTTCCACCCAGTAAGGCTGTTGCTAGAAATGATAGGCTTGTAACTCCCTCTCTTTTGTCTATCTCTTTTACCACTATATTAATGTGGGTGGGTGGGTGGACAGCAAGCTGAATGCAAAACCTTTAATTGATTTTTCTCCTCTTACAAATCTGTTTTTCATTAATTGCTATACTTCAGAACCTTATCCTCATTACATTACTGGTCTTATTTCAGCAAAGACAGACACTGTATATTTAATACGTACAAGATCAAAACAAAGCACAACTGCATGATGAAATATTACTAACTATTTTAACGCTTCAGTTTTTATTTAACTGAAATGTCAATGTGTGTTCAGAGGTATTATGCACCAGGCTGGTAAATACTGTGTGTCACCAAAGACAATTAAGGCAACTAGAAATAAAGGAGAGAGTGTGTAAGGACAACAGGCTGAACACTTGAAGTAAGAAGAGTATTGAGCAGCTTCCAGCAGCAATAAAGGAAGGAAGAAAATTATATTCATAACAGAGATCAATATAGATTCTTTGAACACATAAAGAGAGTTGTTACAGTATATGTCCTATATGAGAAAAGATAGCCAGGTTGACATTTCCTGGTATTTTGACAATTTATAATAAGAGGTGTCAAGCTAAGGTATAGCCACATAAGTTAATTTACTCACATCACTATCACTTTACAGAATTAATAATGAGGACATATAGAGAATATAAACTTCCTAGAAAAAAAATAATTAAAAATAAAGGATAGTTATTTTGGTTATGAAAGTGAAGAACTTCCCCCTTGGAAAGTCTGGAATTATTCTGAATTTACAGCTTCATTTTATAGCTCTGAACAAAATGCTGAGACTTTGTTCTGTTTTATTCACCTCACATTCAATTCTCTTTAATATTTTTTCAAAGAAACACAGAATAACAGAATAGGTGAAGTTGGAAGGGACCATTTTAGCTAATCCAGTACAACCCCTTGCTCAAGTAGTGTTAGTTAAGTAGGTTGCCCAGAGTTGAATCCCATTGGGTTCTGAATGTCTCCATGGGTGAAGACTCCAGAACACCTCTGAGCAATGTATTCCAATGGCTGATGACCCTCAGAGTAAAAAAAGCTATATATTTTGTTTTAACATTATTTTCTATATGACAGTTTGAGCTTGTTGTCTCTTGCTTTATCACTAAATTCCAGTCATTAGAGTCTGGCTACTTATTTCTTGCTCCACTCAACTTTATGAATATTTATGAGACCCCATCTGAACCTTCTCCTCCCTCTTTTCACTCCCCTCCTCTCCTCTCCTCTCCTCTCCTCTCCTCCCCTCCCTCCCTCCCTCCCTCCCCCCTCTCCCCTCC
>JANHGN010149443.1:0-12828 GCA_024605025.1 Megaceryle maxima | reverse complement strand
ATGGGGGGATGGAGAGGATGAGGAGGGATGGGGGGATGGAGAGGATGAGGAGGGATGGAGGGGGGGACGGAGAGGATGAGGAGGGATGGAAGGGCTGTGGACAGAGCAATGGGGTGTCAGGGGGAAGCGGGTGCCGCAGGGTGGAGAGGGGACACCCCGAGGTGTCCCCAGCCCCGTGCTCAGCCCGGGCACCCCGATGCCATCCCCGGCAGAAGCCACCCCCGCCCCCAGCTCCCACTACCCCGGCGAGGGGGTGTCCCGGTGAAGAGGTTCCGGTGCGGGGCATCCCCCGCTCCCGAGGGACCCGGCTTTGCTTTCCCGGAACAGCCGGGGGGGGACCGCCCCTGCCCTCCCCCTCCCCCGCCCCGCCCGCCCGGGGCCGTCTCTCGCTCCCATTAAAAGGCGGCGGGGGCAGAGCGGCGGGGACCCGCTGTCGCGGTGTCGCGGTGTCGCGGTGCCCGGGCCATGCGCCTCGCGCTCCTGGCGCTCCTGGTCGCTCCTATCGCCGCCGGGGCCGCTCCCGGTCCCTCGTGTCCCGTAACGGCACCGGAGGAAGTCGCGACACGGTCCCGCGTGGGGCCGGCTCCGAAGAGAGCCAAGGTAAGGACACGGCGGGCCGGGATGGAAGGGGACGGGATGAGCTGGAGCTGGGATGGACCGGGATGGACTGGACCCGGGATGGGCTGGAATCGGGATGGACTGGGACACACAAAGCCGGGATGAGCCGGGACCGGGATGGGTTGGGACGGACCGGGACACACCGGACCGGGATGGGCTGGGACTGGGATGGCTGGGGACGGAATGAGACTGGGATGGGCTGTGATGGATGCAATGGACCGGGATGGTCTCGGACACACTGGATCGAGATGTGTTGGGAGTGGGATGGGCTGCGAAGGACAGGGACGGGCTCAGACACGCTAAACTGGGATGAGCTGGGACTGGGATGGGGTTGAACGGACCAGGATGGGATCGGAAACTCCGGGTCGGGATGGGCTGGGAGTGGGGTAGACCGGACCGACACGGACTGGGCCAGCGGTGGCACGGGGCGGGCCGAGCTTCCCCTCCGCATCCCGGGGCACCGCCGGGACCCTCCCCGAGAGAGCGACCGGGGCCACCGGGCCGGCACCGGCGCGGTGCTGGGGGACACCGGGACGGCGTCACCGCCGGTCCCCCGCCCCAGCTCCCCGTTTCCCGGCAGCGCTTCGCCTCGGTGCCGCGGTACGTGGAGACGCTGGTGGTGGCGGACGAGTCGATGCTCCGGTTCCACGGCGCGGGGCTGCGGCGGTACCTGCTGACGGTGCTGGCGGCAGCTGCCCGCTCCTTCCGCCACGGCAGCCTGGGCAACGCGGTGGAGCTGCGGGTGACGCGGCTGGTGGTGCTGGGCCAGGACACCCCCGGGCCCCCCCCGACCTCCAACGCCGCCCAAATGCTCCGTGACTTCTGCCAGTGGCAGAAGGGGCTCAATGTCCCCGACGAGGACAGTCCCCTCCACTTCGACACAGCCATCCTCTTCACCCGGCAGGTGTGGGGGACGTGGTGGCGGGGGGGGGAGGGGTCTGGAGGGGGCACTGAGGGGCTGTTTGGGGTCCCCACAAGGGTGGTCAGGAGCCGGCAGGGTCTCTGGCTGCCCCCCCCACCCTGAGATGTTTGGCTGCTGGCCGAGGGGTGTCTGTGGATTTTAAGGCTGGCAGGGTCCCCGGGGCCTATCCCAGGCAGTTTGAGTGCCGGTCGGGCTTGGGGGGGGGGCCCAGAGCCCCCCTCTGAGCCCTGCCTGCCCTCAGGACCTCTGTGGGGCAGCCACCTGCGCGACTCTGGGCATGGCCGACGTGGGCACCATCTGCGACCCGGACCGGAGCTGCGCCATCGTGGAGGACGACGGGCTGCAGTCGGCGTTCACGGCTGCCCATGAGCTGGGTGAGCGGCCGGGGCTGGCAGGGGACGCCCGCTGCCACCCATGAGCCCCCTGGGGCTGATGCCACCGTCCCCTGGCGCAGGCCACGTCTTCAGCATGCTGCACGACACCTCCCAGCCCTGCCGGGAGCTGAACGACCGCACCGGAGCCACTCGCCGCGTCATGGCTCCCGTCCTCTCCTCGCTGGAGCCCGGTGAGATGTGGTCCCCATGCAGCGCCCGCTTCATCACCGACTTCTTGGACAACGGCCACGGTACGACCCAGCGTGGGGGGTCCCGGTGTTGCCACGTCTCATTCTGGTGCCTACAGAGACCCCGGTGCAGCGGTGCCATGTCCCTGCAGGTCACTGTCTCCTGGACAAGCCCTCGGAGTGGCTGCAACTGCCCTCGGCGCTGCCGGGCAGCGTCTACCCGCTGCTGCGACAATGCCAGCTGGCCTTCGGGCCCGACTCCCGGCACTGCGGCGACCTGCAGCCGCCGTGCTCCTCGCTCTGGTGCACTGGCCACGTCGGTGGCCGCTCCGTCTGCCAGACGAAGCACTTCCCCTGGGCCGATGGCACCCCGTGCGCACCGGGCAGAGCCTGCATGGATGGGCTCTGCGTCGACACCGGCCGCATGCGGGAGCTCACCGTGAGTGCGGGTGGGGTGGGGTGGCGGGCACTCAGCCACCTGCCAGCTCCGGTTTGACCCCCTCCTTGTGTTTTCCGGCTGCAGACGCCTGTGGATGGTGGCTGGGGACCTTGGGGGCCGTGGGGAGGGTGCTCCCGGAGCTGCGGTGGCGGCGTCCAGCTCTCCCACCGGGACTGCACCGCTCCGGTGCCGCGCCACGGCGGCCGGTACTGCGAGGGCAAGCGCACCCGCTTCCAGTCCTGCAACGTGGAGGAGTGTCCCGGCAGCACCCGTGAGTGGGGCCGCCCGGCCTGGGGCTTGCGGGTTCATCACCGGTCCCCCCAGAGCGGGGCTGGGGACTGCCGCTGGTGCTGACCGTGCCGCCCCTGCCCTCGGCAGCTCTCGCCTTCCGGGAGGAGCAATGTGCAGCCTACAACCATCGCCCCGATCTCGTCAAGGGGCTGCCGGCCCCCGCGGACTGGGTGCCACGCTACAGCGGCGTCGCCGAGCGGGACCAGTGCAAACTGACCTGCCAGTCCCAAACCCTGGGCTACTACCACGTGCTGCAGCCGAGGGTGAGCGTCCCCCGCCCACTGGTGCCCCGCCGGGACTCCCGCTGCTGGGAGGGTCTCCCGGGGTGCCGCCGGCGGGTGCTGAAGCCGAGCTGTGCCGCAGGTGGCCGACGGGACGCCCTGTTCCCCCGAGAGCACGGGGCTGTGCGTCCAGGGCCGCTGCATCTCCGCCGGCTGCGACCGTGTCATCGGCTCCAAGAAGAAGTTTGACAAGTGCATGACGTGCGGCGGCGACGGCTCCGGCTGCACCAAGGTCTACGGCTCCTTCACCAAACCCCGGTAAGCGCCTCCATGGTGACGGCGGGGCGAGGGGATGCCACCTTTCTGCCATCATCCCCTCCCCCATCCAACCGCACCGTGCTCCGCAGCTTCGGCTACAACGACGTGGTGACCATCCCGGCGGGTGCCACCCACCTCCTGGTGCGGCAGATTTCGGCGGTGGGTGGCCAGGACGTTTTCCTGGCACTGCGACGTCCGGCCGGGGGTTCCCTGCTCAACGGTGGCTACGTCCTGGTGCCCTCTGCGACCGATGTGGTGCTGGCGGGCGGCGTCACCCTGCGCTACAGCGGGGCCGTGGCGGCCACCGAGACGCTGGCCGGCCGGGGGCCGCTGCGGGAGCCGCTGGTGTTACAGGCGCTGGTGGTGGACGAGCAGCGCCCGCCCCGTTTGAAGTACAGCTTCTTTGTGCCACGGGCATCGAGACGCCCGGCGGCGGCCTGGGAGAAGCAAAAAGCTGAGATCCTGGAGATCCTCAGGAACCGCCGGCGCAACAAGTAGCGCCTCAAGCCTGGCTGGGACGCGGCTCTGCCGGGGAGCGATCCCGGCGGCACCGCGGTGCCCGGTTATTTGGTTATTTATTGCCCGCCGGGAGCGGGGAGGGCACTGGGAAGCTCCTCGGCAGATTCGTGCCACGCGCAGGACGAGCCCCAGTGCCAGTAACCGCATCTACCTCAGCCCCCGTGTGGGCAGAATGGGGTGAGACACCCTGGGCAGGCCCCAGGGGACCCCCCAAGGCCGCGCTGCATCCCCCTCCCCCCGCTGCAAACACTCCCCCCCACCCCGGCACAGCCACCAGCTGTAATTTATGGCAGCGCTGTTATTTAAAGCTATTTATGGAACCGGCCGAGTAGCGTGTGGCGATCGGCACGGCGGTGCCAGGCACGGCGACGTCCCTCGGGTGCAGCTGCAACTGCGTTAACCCCCCCTCGCCGCTCCCGGCGGCTCCTTGGCATCTTCCCCCTCCCCAAAGTGTCACCGGCACCCCCAAAAGAAGGCTCTGCCCCACCGCAAGAACAGGGGTTTATTGCGTGCCCTCGGGGAAGCTGCAGCTCTGTGCCAGTCTCCCAGGCTGGCAGCCGGAGCTGTGGGCACACAGGGTCCAGCCACGCTGCCAATCTGCCCAAATCCAGCACCCCAGGCACGGGGGGGAGGGGGGGGGAGAAGCTGCTCTGCGGGCAGCCCGGGCTCTTGCTGCTGCTCCGGCTCGGGGCTGCCGGGCGGGTGCCCAGGAACCGGGGGCAGCAGATTCACCCCCGGGCTGGGCTCCGAAGGGCTGACGCTGCCGGGCAGGGAACTGGCAAAGCTCCGCCGCGGCTCCGCAGCATCGTGCCGGGCGCGGGGAGCTCAGATGTAGTGGCCGGGGAAGGGGCTGTGCCCGGACCCCCCGCCCGGGGTGGGGCTGCAGCTCCAGGGTAAGAGCCGGCAGAGCACGAAGCCTGCCCAGGGGGGCGGGGAGAGGCGTGAGACGGCCCCGTCTCACGGCCCCGCAAACTGCCTCGCGTCCTCCGCACCTTTCCCGAACACCTCCCGCAGCAGCACCAGTTTGGGTTTCCAGGGGTGCGGCCCCTCCGGGTTCATCTTTTTCAGCTCCCGGGGCGCGGAGTTGCTCCAGGGTCTTTTGGTCTGGGACGATCGATGCGACCTGGGGGCGACAGCAAAGTCACTGCTGGCAGCTGCCCCGCCTCGTGACGGTGTCCTCCACCATACACAGCTTTTGCCAGTGCCCCCCCACGATCCCCAGCTCATGCCAGTGCCTCCCACCACACCCAGCTCGTGCCAGTGTCCCCCATTATGCCCAGCTCGTGCCAGAGCCCCCCACCATACCTGGCTCAGGCCAGTGCCGCCCCCACGCCTGTGCCCCTCTAACCTGGTCATAAAACACGATGGTGACGAAGGCCGCGAAGAGGAGGGACTGGAGCAGCAGGCTGGGGAAGTGAGTCCTGGGAGGGCGATCGTAGGGCAGAGCGGGTCTGTAGGGCGGAGGGGGGCCCGTCCCTTGTGTGCCCAACACCCCTATCCCCCGGCTCCTGCCCGAGCCCCTGCGCAGAGAGGGACAGGACCCCCGCGCTGTCCCCACTCACATCTGGACGGGGCTGCTGGTGGCACCTCCTCCCGCTGCCATCGCTGCCGGGCTCCTGCACGCCGGCCCCAGCCAGGCACCCAGCACCAGCCCCGCGGCGTAGAGACTGGCCAGCCCTGGCACAGAGCGAGCGGGCAGCCAGCACCCCCTGACCCCCTCCGTGTGTGTGTGTCCCAGAGGCCTCCAGCCTCACCCAGGGGGCGGTGGCGGGTGTCACCCAGCCCTGTGCCCAGCTCCTGCCCACAGAGCCTGGCCGGGGGTCTCAGGAGGGAGGGGACTGTTCCATGAGGAACAGGGAGCCCCGGGTCACCACTCACCAGTATAGAAGAGGAACCGGATGAAATATTTCCGGTTTAACTCCCCGACGCAGTTGTTGATGCTACGGATGGACAGACAGATGGGGGTCTTACTATCCCCAGTCCCCTCTCAGGTGCTTGGGGGACTGGATGGAGCCGTGGCCCCCAGCGAGGGGCCGTGCCGGGTGTGCCTAGCACGGGCAGCGGTGGTCCCTGCGGCAGTGGCGGGCGATAGGCCTCGCAACGGTCACACACCGTCCAGTCCTCCTGGGACCTTGCTCAGCGGGGTCCGGCCGGCGGGGCGCGGGTGGAGCTGGGGCCGCCGCGCAGCCCCTCGGCCCCATCTCAGCCCACCGGATCCCCCTCTCTCAGCTTCCCCAGCCTCACCCGCTCGGGCTTCGGCAGGGCCCCCCCCGAGCAGGTCGGAGAAGTCGATGGCGGTGCCGGGGAGAGGAACCACGCCTGGGGGACACGGGGGACGTGAGCACCTGCCTCGCCGGGATACAACGCCCGGTACCCGGCTAGGGAGCCGGGCACCCGCCCTTCCCCCTCCGCAGGACTCGGACGGGCATAAGAGGCCAACAGCAGAGCAGCAGCACGATGAGGTTGAAGGCGGCAGCGCGGAACGGGCACCGGGTCAGCGCGGCACGGGGGGAGGGGACCTGGGGGTGGCCCCACCGGCCCAGCAGCCCCGAGGCTTCCCGCCCCGCCGAGCCGGGTCCCGGTGGCACCTGCAGCGCAGGGCGGGCTGCGGCAGAACGCGCGCCAGCACCGCGTGGTCGGCGTAGCCCACGCCGAGGTAGGGGAGCAGCGGGCACCGGGCCGGGCACCGGTCCCGCCCGCACCGAGCGCCCCCGCCGCTCCCACCAATCGGAGCCCGCCTCCGCCGTGACGTCGACACTGAGGGCGGGACCAGCCCGCGGGAGGGAGGAGGTGGTGGCGTGTGCGGTTGCCATGGTGACCGAGCCTGCTCCGGCCACGCCCCCTTGGGCAGCCCTGACGGAACCGCGCCCTCCGCCCGGCTCGGGCTATCCCGGGTCCTAGCGCCCGGCCCCCTGCACCGCCCGCCCGGGAGCCGCCACGACGGGACGGGACGGGACGGGACGGGACGGGACGGGACGGGACGGGACAGGACGGGACCGGACCGGACCGGACCGGACCGGACCAGGACCTGGACCGGCCCCCACCCGACTCCGGAGCAACGGCGGGGACAGAACGGACTCCCGACCATTTAACACCTGCCACGTCCCCGGCTCCGCCCCGCGCGTCCCCGCGCCCCACGGTCCGCCCTCGCGCTCTCCGTTCCAAGATGGCGGCGGCGGCCGGGCGGGGCTGAGGCGATCTCGCCGCCCGCAGGTACCGGGGAGGTCTGTTTGGGGGGGAAGGGGGTGCGACTGGGCCCGGAGCCCCCTCCCCACCTTAAGCCTTCCCTTCCCCGCAGCGCCCCGCGATGCGGCCCGGCCCCCTCGCCGCCCCCAGCCGCCCCCGGTGATCCGGGCTCCCGGTGTCCCGGGCCGGGCCCCGCCATGCTGCGGCGGCTGCTGGAGCGGCCCTGCACGCTGGCCCTGCTCGTCGGCTGCCAGTTCGCCTTCGTCGCCTACTTCTCCCTGGGCGGGTTCCGTAACCTCACTTCCCTCTTCGGCCGCGCCACCGGGCCCGTCTTCGACTACTCCCGTACCCACGACGTCTACGCCAACCTCAGCCGGCTCCTGGCCCGGCAGCCCGCTCGCCCCGACCCCGCGCAGCCGCTGCCCTTCTGCCCCGAGCGCTCGCCCTTCCTCGGTGAGTGCGGGGCCGGCCCCCCCAGGACCCCCCCTCTTCCCGACCCGGGTGCCGGTTACACCGGGTTCTGCCCGCGGAAGCGGCTGGGGAGGGGGATCCCGGGGGTGGGGTACGGGGCAGGGAGCGGTTCTTTGGGGGAGAACTGAACCCCCGGGGGGGAAGTGAACCTCCCAGGGGGGGACCCCCCTCCCCCACTGGGGGGAAGGACCGGCCCTCTCGAAGGAGGACCCAGCCCTTGCTGGGGGATGAACAGGCCCCGTGGCTTCCAGCCCGGCCGGCTGGGCAGGCAGGGCCGGTCTCGGGGGGCTCCCACCCTTTGAGGCAGGGGGAAGAGCCCCAGGGGTCTGCACCACCCCCCCCCCCGGCCACTGCCTCCACTGCCCCACACCAGCCCCCCCTGTCTCCCCCCATGCAGTCGGGCCGCTGACTGTCAGCTTCAGCCGGGTGCCGACGCTGGAGCAGATCCAGGCGAAGAACCCGGCGGTGCAGGAGGGTGGCCGGTACCAACCGTCCACCTGCGAGTCCCGGTCTCGAACCGCCATCATCATTCCCCACCGCAACCGCGAGACCCACCTGGGCCACCTCCTCTACTACCTGCACCCCTTCCTCCAGCGCCAGCAGCTCCACTACGGCATCTACGTTGTGCACCAGGTGAGCCCAGCGGGTACCGGTGGCTTCAGCGGGTTTGTGCCGCCGGTGCCAGCCCCGTCTCGCCGCAGGCCGGCAACTCCACCTTCAACCGGGCAAAGCTGCTGAACGTGGGGGTGAAGGAGGCGCTGAAGGATGAGGAGTGGGACTGTCTCTTCCTCCACGACGTTGACCTGATCCCAGAGAACGACCACAACCTCTACACATGCGACCCCTGGAACCCCAAACATGTCTCCATTGCCATGAACAAATTTGGGTACAGGTGGGTGACAGTGGAGGGGGGGAGCTGGTAGCCGGGGGGACCGGCCCTGGCTCAGTGTCTGTCCCTCCTCTCGCAGCCTCCCGTACCCCCAGTACTTCGGGGGGGTCTCGGCTCTCACCCCTGACCAGTACATGAAGATCAATGGTTTTCCCAATGAGTACTGGGGCTGGGGAGGCGAGGACGATGACATCGCCACCAGGTAAAAGACACCCATGGGGACCTGGTGGTCTGGGGGCTATTGCTGCTGCCACACCGGGCAGGGGGACACGCGCAGCTGATGTCCCTGCGCCCTTCCCCCTGGGGTGATGCGGTGGCTGGTCCGCAGGGTGCGCCTGGCTGGCATGAAGATCGCCCGCCCACCCATCTCCATTGGCCACTACAAGATGGTGAAGCACAAGAGCGACAAAGGCAACGAGGAGAATCCCCACAGGTCAGGGAGCTGGGTGGTGACCCTTAGATCCCTTAGAACCATGACCCTTGGAGCTCCTGGAGTCCAAGAGTTGCCCCAGCGCTGCCAGGGCACCACTGACCCCTGGCCCTCAGCACCACAGCTCCAGGGGGGGGGGCTTGGAAACCCCTCCAGGGTTCACGGGGACTCCACCCCTGCCCTGGGCAGCCTGGGACAGCCCTGGACAGCCCTGGAGGGGTTGGAGAAATTGTTCCTCAGCTCCAACCTGAACCTGCCCTGGGGCAACTTAAAGCTGGTTCCTTTTGTCCCTCTCCAGGTTTGACCTGCTGATCCGGACACAGCGGATGTGGACGCAGGATGGGATGAACTCCCTCACCTATGTGCTGCTGGCCAAGCACCTCCACCCGCTCTACACCAACCTCACGGTGGATATCGGCACCGACCCCCGCGCTGGACGGGGCCGCAAGACGCCGGTTCCGGGCCATGAGGGCCAGCGGTACCACGGCGGCAGCAACAGCCTCTTCCGCGAGGAGATGCTGCGCAAGTTGTCCCGCGATGCCGCGAGCTGGGGGGACCAGGGGCTGGCCCTGTCCCCCCGCTTGCCCATGGCCACCGTGCAGCAGCCGCTGGCCGGTAATGGCACCCGGGGCGGCGCCGGCTCCCCCTCAGCACCGGGGATCACCCAGCGCAGCCCCCCCGAGGCTGCTGGGGAGGGTGATGCCCACCCAGGGAGCAGCACCCGTGCGGCTGCAGCACAGGAGAAGAGGACCCTCCCCACCCCTGGGGGCAACCAGACCCTGCCGGAAGGCACCCAGTAGCCACTGGCCACCGCGGCTCCAACACGGACTCTGCTCACCATGACCCAATACTGGGAAAGGACCCACAGCTGGGCTGGTCACGCCAGAGACCTGGGGAGCAGCGAGCCCTGGGGGCAACCAGCTGGGGAGCTGCTGGCCACAGGACCAGGACCTGGGGGGGCACCCTGGAAAGGGGGAGCCAGGGCCAGGGTGAGTGACCCTGGGGGGCCGTGGGTGCCCGGGGACGGTCGCAGGCTCTGCCGCCGGTTATTTATTCTATTTATGAGCTGCTCCCTGGACCTTTATAAGGGTTTTTCAATAAAAAACAAAACCACTTTGTCCTAGAGCCGTGGAGCTGCTGGTGCCACGGGGAGGGGACGCGGTGCCCCAGGGGTTCAGCGTGCCTCCCCCAGCAGCCGCCCCGCGGCCGCTCTGGCGCTGGCAATACAGTCGTTGACAGAGACCCCAGCGTAGGAGGCCCCGACTAGGCTGAGGGGCAGCCGGTGCTGCGCCAGGAACTGGCCGATGCGCTCTGGGGGGAGAGGAACAGGCAGTGAGCACCTCGGTGGGGGTCACAAGACCCCTCCTCACCCCTGCTCTGGACTTCTCTTACCTGTGCGCTGCCAGTGGCCCAGCGTGTACTGGGGGATGCAGGCCTGCGGGGGAGGAAGCTGGTGAGTCCCGTGGTGACTCGGCGGGGACCCCCCAGCCCCCGTGCTGTCCCTCACCTGGTGCACCCGGACGATGGAGCGGCTTGGAGCTGGCTCCAGGCCCAGCTGCTCCCGCACGGCCGCCTGCGCCCGTTGTAGCAGCAGTGCTGGCGACGCTGCTGCCGGGTCACCGAAGCTCTGCCGGAACCAGGCACCTCCCAGCATCACCTGAATGACACCAGCACCGTGAGCCCCCCAGCTCAGCCCTGTTCCCTCTCTTGCTGTCCTGGGGTGGTGGTACTGTGACCGCCCCCTCCTCCCTCAGATCGTCCTTGTTGCCAGCTCCCCAGCCCCGGGTGCTCACCGTCAGCCGCACTGAGGCCGCACCGGTGCCGTCGTGCTGTGGAAAGGCCACCGAGTCATAGACGATGCCCAGGAGTGAAGCGTCCTCTGAGGAGGGCACCAAGTGCCCGAAGCCCTGAGTGGGACGTGGGTCACCTGTGGGTGCTGAGGACATGGGTGTGTCCCCGGGACACCCATGGGTGCCTCTCTCACCGTGACGGGCAACGTGACACCCTCGTACTGCAGGTTGACCACGGCCACCGACACGGCCGGGATGTGCCGCAGCTCCTGGGCCAGCGGCTCCGCCTCGGCCGGCAGTGCCTCAGCCAGGGCTGGAAGAAGAGGGGACATCAGGCGGGGACACACAACACCATTCCCCCTGCCCCGGGGAGGACCCAGAGGTCCGGGCACCCGCACCTGCAGCCGGGAGGGCGCTGACTACGTGGTCGGCCATCAAGGTGCCATCTGCCAGGGTGAGCTGGGGGGAAGGAGAGTGGTGGGGGGAAGGAGAGTGGTGGGGGGGTGGGCACTGGGAAGGGGACTCAGGAGTCCCAGCACTCCCTGCCCCTGGACTCTGGGAAAGGGACCCGGGCATCCTTGGGGGCCCTGGGAAGGGGCCCTGGGAATGGGCCCTGGAGTCCTGGCACGTACCAGCCACAGCACCTACCTGCCAGCGGCCGTCAGGGCACCGGCGGAGGTGGCGCAGGGGTGCGTGGCAGTGCAGCTCGACGCCGCGCAGGCGCAGAAAAGCCACCAGTGCCTCAGCCAGCGTCTCCATCCCCCCCCGCAGCGACCACTGGCTCCAGCGCTCGGCCCGTGCCCTCTGGCTCAGCCCAGACTCGGCCCCGCGCTCCTTCCCTGCGGGTGACACTGCGGCTGTCCCACTCGTGTCGCAGCGGTGACGCCGGGGCGTCCCCCCGCCCCGGTACCCACCGGGTCCCAGTGCCAGCCCCAGCAGGACAGATCTCCTGCGCCGCTCAGCCTGGAAGAGCGCGGGGAAGCAGGAGCGGAGGCTCAGTGCCCGGCAGTCCCCGGCGAACACGCCCCTGCACAGACTGTCCACAGCGATGTCGGCCAACTGCGGGGACACGTCGGGGTGAGGCCGGGACCCGCCCGGGCCCTGCCAGACCCCGATAAGGCCCCGTTGCTATCGCCCAGCGGGGGTTCCAACCTCCTGGCCGAAGCGGCGATGAACGAAGGCGTGGACGCTCTCGTCGGGCTCTGTCCCGGCCGGCGCCAGCAGATCTCGCACCCCGCTCCACAGCAGCGCCTGTGAGAAGGGTGGCACCGGCCGCAGCAGGCCCCTGGGGACACCGGAGGCTCAGAGGAGGGTGGCCTGTGGGTGGCACCGGGGTAGCAATGGGGCTGGCACTTACCCCAGGCCCGAGGGTAGCTTGTGCAGGGTCCCACCGGTGTAGAGGAAGCGGTTCCTGGAGGCTGGGTGGTCCCCGGGGACGGGCAGGACGTCACCCTCCAGGCCGAGCTCGGAGACCTGCAGGGGCAGGGGCAGACAAGGTGGGGGATGGGCCCGATGATGGGCACAGGACCTGTTTGGGATCAGCCTCAACCAGTCCCTGGCACCCACCCAGGCATACCCCCCTCCACAGAGCCCTGGAACAACCCACAGACACCACACCACCCTGGCACTCAACCCAGGTCCCTGTCCCCAGGACCCAGAGACCCTCTGGCATCCTGAACCCTGCCCCAGGCTCCCCCCGGACCGATACACCCTGGGACCCCTGGGCCTCGGTGCCCCCAGGACCCCCGACATCCATCCAGGGAGCTCCCCCCGGCCTCCAGCTCCCTGGACCGACCCAGGATCCCCTGACCCCAGCACCCTGCACCGAGAGACACCTCCCCAGACCCCAGCACCGCGAACCAAGGCTCGGAAACTCCTCCCCCCCTTACCATGTGCAGGGTCTCGGTGCCCCCCGCCCCCCTGGGGCGGATGCCCCTCGGCCCGTGCTCGAACACGGTCCCCTCGGCGGTCCGGGTGCTCTGCAGCCACCCCCCCATCCGGGCGCTGGCCTCCAGCAGCAGCACCTGGGGACACCGGCGGTCAGCCCGGGGACACCGGAATGGGGTGAGGGGGTGTCCCGGGGCACAGCCCGGCCCCGGTGCTCACCTTGGGCGGGTGCTGGGCGCGGACCAGGTGGTAGCAGGCGGCCAGGCCGCTGATACCGCCCCCCAC
>JANHGN010149442.1:0-12854 GCA_024605025.1 Megaceryle maxima | reverse complement strand
CACCATCTTTGGAGGTGTTTGAGAGCTGGGTTGATGTTGTGCTTGGGGACATGGTTTAGGGGTTTTGCTAGGGCTGGCAATAAGGTTGGACTTGATGATCTTGAAGGTCTCTTCCAGATGGAATGATTCTAGGATTCTATGACTGTTGGGTTGTATTTTAGACTATTTGCAAATCACTGTGGTAAACTATACCAAAGTGTTCCAGTTTATTTAGTAAACAACCACATCACAGGCATTAGGAGCAGCTAGAGCAGCATTTTAGTCAATCATCCAATTTCTACTGCAGGAAGTCCTGAAAACATTTACTGAATGAACTGAGGTTAATCCACGCCTTTTAAGGAATAGTTTGAACTGTTGTACATTTCTCCTAAGTTACCCAACTTAGCACAGACAGTAATTTCCATCAGGATTTCTTATTGAGAAGAAAAACCTGAATCCTTCTTTCCCTTTTTTATTTAAAAGAAAATGGTGAGCAGTATGAATGTGCATATATGATCAACTTTAATAATGAAAGATGAATAATCATTAATAATGAAAGAAAATGCCAATTTTTCCAAGGAAAAAGATAATTTTTCCAAGGAAAGAGATAATAAAATTTCTCAAGCAGTATGTTATGACTCTGAACATTAATATATTTCAAGTAAAAAATCTATTAAAATTAATTTCTTTTCAAACTGAATAGAAAATGTGGGGTTTTAAAAATAAAACCAGAACGGTTGGAGGTCACAAATCCTTATCTAGATATATATGTGGTTGCACAAGCTTATAAAAGAAATATATTTTGAATATTACCTGAAAGAGCTTTCCTGTGTTTTTGGCTAGAACTGTTTCTTTTCAGGCAAAATTAACATTTTAAAGTGGAGGAAGCCTATAGCAAAATTTTACCAGCCACTCTGTGTAACAAGAGTCTCAATCTCAGACAAAGGAGGGAGACCTGAATGCAAGACTAATGTTTCCACCTTGCAAAAATTCTGTTTGTAGAAATGGAATTGTTAGTGTCTATCAAGGCAAAGTTCACAGATACAGCTCTGGTCTGTGTCAGGAAGGACTGTAAAAGAGTTGAGAGTTCCTATGTGACAGAGGATACTGGTTTAAAACACATAATTCCTATAATTATTGGTTTTACTCTTAGAAGTTCAGTGGTGACCATAGTAATTGATCCCACTGAATATCTGCTAGAACAGGAATGAACATCTCTAGACTAAATCAAAATAAAAATTACTGACCGCTGGTTCCTCTTCGCTTTCTTCCAGCTAAAAAGTACATCACAGTCTAATCAGTCATCACATCTTGCACTGTGTTCCTCTGCATCTCTTTTTTGTATGTCTTCTTACTGTTTTTAACCTTTTTAAGCTGACTTCTGTGAAGACAATCACACCTGAACCTTGGGGAGAAGAGGGAGATGTCTCTCTGCTATGTGCCATCTCTGCTGAGAAGCATGTTGGTATCTCCATCTGTGGCACTAAGTGATGAAAATGCTCATTTTCTGTGCTTCCCCTCAGGAGGCTGAGAAGAGATTTTTGCCTTTCCTGGAAAACAAAGAAGTCTGGATGCCTGATTTGTGCCTTGTTCCTCCCTGACTAGTTCTAGTCCTGACTAGAGCACAAGTGTGCACTGAGATGAGATGCTGGGTCTCACGCCATCCCTCATCATGGGTCAAAGCTCTCTGTTCACCTCTTTGGCAGAGCACGGTGTACTCCATTATCTCTTTTATCTGAAGGCTGGACAAGGTCAGGGTACTTGAAGCTGAGGAAGCCCTTTCCTTACTATAGGGAGTAGATCAGCCAACTATATGAATAAAATATTGTTGAAGAGTTCAAAACAGGAGAGAACAAATAAACTTTGAGCTGTACTGACAGTAAACATTTATTCTTACCTGCTGTAATAAGACCAGGGAGTAGCTGGATGACACTCAGGTCCTGTCTGGCCCACACAGACTCCAGATCCACAAAAAAATTTGAGCTAACCACTAAACCAGAAAATATTTATATCCCCGCAGAGATGCAAATGAACATAGCTCTACTGCAGCAAGGCTGTGCTGGGTCGTGTATTCATCACAGTCCTAGCTGACAATAGTATATCATATAAAATATATTTGATTCGACCTTCAGGTAATTAAATAATCCTAATTTATTTAAGGGGGGCAGAGGGGGAAAGTGTCTACTCAGTACTGGTTTCTAGTTGTATTAAAAATACTGAGGCTTTAGCCTTTTATTGGATTACATTTGATTCAAGTAAACACAGTGATCATCAAAGGCACTGCAATTACAGTGTATGAAGCACATTCAAAAACTCTATGTACTGCAAATAGCAATGTCTATTTGAGTACAATTCTAAGCGTTGCTGGTTGCCTATCATTCCACTAAGGCCCTGTAAGTGTATAAATGCAGGATGAACATTAATCCTATCATTATTCAGCAAAACATTTCCATTTGCAATGGTTTAGTTGCTAAGCGAGGGGGGCTGTTCTTTGAAGTCTGACTGGTCCCACAGAAGCAGCCTTGAAATGCATTCAAAGGAATCATGGAAACCTGAATGTTGGGCATGACCTTACTGAGACCACTTGTAAATTCACCAGGATAAACTGGGATTTCATAATCTGGCCCTTTGTGTCTGAATATTATCTGTTCCCATTTTCCTCTATCAGGGGAAGATATGGAAGGTATTAGGATTAATTAGATCAGTGGTCTGCCCTGTAACGTTCATATTGCCACAGGTCTCAGCCCCCTAGAAAAAGGGAAGGTTTTTTTATAGCACATTTTCTTTTTTAGAGCATCTACTGTGAAAAACATCTGTCATTATATAGAATATATAGAACATATAGAGAGAATTTGAAATGAAACTACTCGTTCATGCTCTCTTTTTTTGACACTCATGACAATATCACTTTTGGCTACCACTGAAAATGTTCTTTTTTTAGATCTTTGCTGCAAATAGTAATCCACATATCATTTCTGAATTTAATATTTTAAGAGTTCAGATTCAGAACCTTATCTATCAGAATATATTTAATTTGAGGACTAGTCTAGACTGGTCTGAAGAAGACTGCTTGATTTTCCTTGCAAGCAGGAGTTTTTTAAACAACATAACCACTTCAAGTGCACAGTCATGATCACAACAATCCAACAGAGTGTGCTCATGTACTGTGAGAGCTGAAACTGTGTATAGGAAAAAGATGGGGTTTGTATTTGCAGTTGTTCTTCGTCTTGAAAAGTAATTATCTGTAAAAGCTCTATTCCATGACATTTTTTAAAGAGAATGTATATATATAATATGTTCTGTACAATAATACAGAATAATACATGAAAAATACATGTAACATCAAGCTTGACATACAATATCTTCAGAAGAAACAAGCATCATCTTATATCATTAAATGGAGGAAGAGAGGGAATTCTGGATGAGTGGAACCTTCATCCAGAAAGCCAGGATTTAACAGAAAAAGCACAAGGATCCAACAAGCTTCTTCTGTGCCAGTGAAAGTATTGAGCTATGCCCTCATGCTTAACCCCTCAGCCAGCTTGTGTGTGGCACTGTATGTGTAGGGAAGAGATCTGGCATGAAGCTGGAGGGACTGTAGGAGTCTTGGGGAATGGCAGAGATGAAACAGATTCTCCTGATGGGGGATGCTTGCAAAAAGTTCTGCTGGATGAATGCTCTGATGTTCAGATACACCGAAGGTATTGTAGCATTGATCATTTTTTACCAATAAAAACTGTATTTGTGTAAATGTGGGATGGATCCCCAAAGAACACTGCCAATATTCAGCATTGGAGATAGCACAAGAGTTGGGTGCAGAAGTACAGCCTCTCTGTAATGAAAAAGTTCACATCATTAGAAAATCCTGTTGAGTTTGTAGAAGCACTTCCAAACCCTGACATTGAAATCTGGTTGATGGATAAAAATAATAAAGATCTGCTCAATATAGGCAGGAATATGGCACATTTTAATGTGATGCATCACACATCTGGATCCATAAGGCCTGAATATTTTATACAGGAAAATGCAGAAACAGGTATTTTAAAAACAGTGTTACACAACAGAGAAGATGGATACTGGAATATTAAGGTCCAGAATTTGGACTTTCTTTGCTACCTCAGCTGTCTAGTGTGAAATTAAAACTCAGATCAACAAGCAGGATGTCACTGGATGGCAAGTCAATTGACATTCTCAAAGTTTGGTGCCTTAGCCCATAGCAAATGCAAGGGGCTTAGATAAATCTGAAGTGGATGAAACAGCTCAGAGAGCTGATTTTGCAAAGGGTTATTCCCTCTGGGAAGTAATTTATTCTGTGCCTCAAAGCCCATATTCTAAAATAAGAGTATTACTGTTGCTCTGAAGGTTGTCAATGGATAAAGTTCATTGCTGATTAAAATTAGCAGTCATGTCATTGCTGTCATTAGTATTGTAATGATACTTAGTTACCTAGATGAACATGATCTACTTCATAGCACTACAGCAGCTGCTGTGTTTAATAAAAATCACATTTGTGAGGAATTGGATACCTAGATATGAGAAGGCAATTCCAAAATCTCCCAAGCTGACAAAGAGATTCTGTTTCACCTGAAGAATCCCCAAAGACCTAAATCTAAGTGTTCCTATAAATGCATTTTGCATACCAAGCTCCTGACAATGCTTTCTTGCAATAAGATGACTCTGTTACCTTCCTACAGGTGAAGTCTTTCTCTCTCTGGCAAAATGCTTGCAGCATTCTGGGAAGTCTCTCGTGTATGTACCGTGTAAGGCTCAACCCTGAGGATTAGACTTCTTTGCCTTTCTCTTCCACAGTCACAATCTTTCCATCCTTCTCTAGGCTTTAGCCCACTTCAGTGCATTTCAGTTTGGTAAAACTGAGCAATTTATAACAATTGAAAATGACACTTAAGATTTTAGAAATGTATTCTAGTGCAAGAACTAGAGATTTTGCAAGATCTTACTCCCTGATGTGGTTAATCTCATAATCCATCAGCCATAAAAAAAACTCCTGCTACAAATGATACCATTCTGCATCAACTAGAATCAAGTATCTTTAGCCATTCCCTGCTGTAAATCAGAGAAGACTTTCCTGGTGCTGTATTAGCATAAATATCTCCACAAAAACAGTTTAAGGTCTGTGAACACTGAAATATTTCATCAAACCTTATTGAAGAATTCCCCATGGTTCCCATATTAGTATGATTATAAGAAGGTAGTGGGTGTGATAAATTCCTCATCTTGTGAGTCTTCAGTTATTTATCAGCACAGATTCCAATTCAGCTTAGATTCTTAAAATGAACAGTGATTTGATATGTCATGGTGTTTGCCTAGTTTTAGATATCTTTGAAAAGCAGGCCACTTAGAAACTGCTAATTGGTCCCCCTGGGAAAAAAATAAAACAGTTCAAAACCCAAAAAAAGACATTGCAAAAGGCCTATGACTTGTGAGGATGTGGCTTTTTCACTTATATTTCATGCAAGTCTCATTCTCTGTGATAAGGAAATTTGTTCTTATTTTGAACTAAGGGTTAAAAACCATAAGGGAGCTGATTTGCTAGAAAAATGCATGGTCTCCTGTACCTATGCACACATTTAAGGATGAAATAAAAAGAAGTTAACCCCACGAAGCACAAATTCCTGGGATTTGCATCTTAAAGTTGCATTATTCTGTGTCTTCCCTACCAACAGGAGCTGAGCAAAGGTAACATTCATGCAGCCTGATGCTTGATTTCACCAGTTGTCTTTTTCCTTTTTAATGACTTCTATATTAAAGCTTCTGTAGACTCAACAAACAGGAAAAAAAACCCCATGTAACAGTAACATTCAGTTAGTCATAAACTTTTTGAACATGGAAGCATCTTGAGAGGAAGTGAGCATGAATGTTACCATTGTTGTCACTGCTACCAAATGATAGCTGGAACAGTTTCCACTGCAACAGGTTATGTCTCAAGGATCCATTTGCAATGCAGGCTGCAAACCTGTCTGATTTATGAAGCAGCTGCTATCTTCAGGAGCAGATCCTGTCAGACACATTCATCTGTCCATATTGTGAAAAAAAAAATAAAGAGCAGACTCTGCCTTTCAGATCAACAATCAAGTATGAAACTCTCCACTTTCTCACCAGAAATGACAATGATGCAAGGGAAGGAGAGGCTGTTTGCTTTCACTGGTCTCACAAATGACAGCTGACATTTAGACATCTGGGACAATTGTTTCCAAAATTAAGACACTCTAAATAGCACTTCTTTGTCTAAAATCAGCTCTTCAATATTCCATTCAATACTGGCAGTATTTCTGATATTCTTAGCTCAAATGGTGAGAAAATTCAGTTTTCACTAAAACAAAAAACTGAGGCCTTATGATTCATCAGCTTAAAAAAGCATATTTGATCTAAAATCAAGGTTATTTATTGTCAGCCAATGTTCTGAGCAATTCTTTTCATTCTTAGCATTGACAAGGTACCAGGATATCTTAAAATATTAGAAAATACAAAGAAAGACCCCAAAAACAAAACCAGAAAAAAACAAAACAAAACAAAACAAACACAAAAAACCCAACCAACCACACACCAAAAAAAAAAAAATCAAACCAAACCAAAACCAAATCAAAACAACAACAAAAAAAATAAAACCTCTCAGATCCTGAAGGATACCACCTTATGGTTTTACAATTCATTTGATAAATAATGATATTAGAAAATGTTCTCTTAAGAAAACACTGAGTCTATAAGGCACATTTTTTTACTTAAGAGATTCTTTGTTCTTCCAGTGGCTGTGAATGATGTTCTGTCTCCTTTGAAGTCGAGGGCAAACCGCCTACCGAGGTCATGAATTCACCCCGTCTTCCTAGGATTTAAAACATTCATCTGCAGAGCTGGAAAACCTACTTCTGAAACCTTTTAACATGATATAGAAAAATAGCTATAATAACTAAATATCTTTGTGTTTATGAAAACTGAATCTCCTGACTGAAATCCGACTTTTATTTCCATGCCCTTCCACACACATTCACACACTAAAACACCTTTCCTTTCAAAAACTTCATGACTTTAGTCTAGCAGACTGTGTATGTATTCTTAGGTGATTCAGCCTATATGGGCCATATGTAAGACTCTCATCTGAAAAGAGGCTTCAGCTAAAATGTAACTGGCTTTACCAAATGCAAATAGACCCATATTTCATATAGTTTGCTGTGGTTCTCCACTTACTTGGAGGGAAAACTGCAAGGACAGCACTAGGTTTATGGGTAGCACTGGAGTAATGCCATGAATGATGAAGCCCAGACTGTCTCTTACAGAATTCCAGACTATTTTGCCTTTGGTCAGGCAGCCACTTGGTGAAGGGATAGTGCTTGTGCTGGGATGTCACAGGCTCAGCACTGCATAGCAGTTAGAGAAAGGTAGATGTACCACCCTCAAGGTGTGGATGACTGAAAATGGGTAGATGCTCTTTTTTTTTTTTCTGGCATGCTAGGGAAGTTTCTGAGCTTTTCCCAGTGTTATCCCAGAGCATAAAGAAGTCCCAGATTTTGGCTTCCTTTTTCATGGATCCTAAAGCACAGTAAATTTTCCTGGGTTTCCTCAGAGTTAGGGTTAGGGTAGTTTTATCTGTTGTCGTCCTCCCACCTAAACAAAACAGGATGTCAATAAGAGCAGAGCAGAAGAGTGAGAGCACACTGAATATTTCTGTTGCTTGTGGAAACCAGGGGTTCATGAAGGGCACATGTATGTATATCTGTGTTTGATTTGTCACGATTATGACGCTCTGCAGAAATGGCATGTTTGAAATCACTCTACTCTTCTGGTTCAGAGCTGATCTCCTAACATTTTCCATGCCTCTCTAAGGTGAAACTATATGAGAATCACTTGTTTGTCTCCCTGATGTTAATTCTCTGAAGTTCTTGCACACACTTGTTAAAGGGAGAGCTACAAAAAGAAAATCAAGCAGCTGAAAATCATTACAACATATAAATTCTTCTTGCCCTGGTCATTTTAAAGATTTTGATGGTGTAAGTCAAAACTATTCTATCTGTATAAGAAGAATACATAATAATATTTACAACTATCTGGCATAAATAGATAACTCTATGAGACCTTATCAAGTTTCCTTTTGCTCAGTATTTAACAGTAGCTCAGTCATCAGAAGTTTGTCCTGCTGATCCATGGATCACACCAAACAAATCTTTGTTAAAAAAATAAATCTCTACTTTTTAATTATGCATGCTAAGAGGAAGGAAACAATTACACTGCATTTGGGTATAGGAAGTTGCTATTTTTGTCTTTCTAGTAAAAAGTTGGCATTTAGCAGGAAAGAAATAGCACTTCATGGAAGAGTCTATAAATAGAGAGCTATACTTTTCAGAACAGATCTGATATCGTGGTAAAGACACAATTTTTGAGAGTAGTTTAAGACTCCTTCCTATTATTCCTTAAAGGCTGTAATGGAGACAAACTCATGCACAGATTAATTATATGGCTGTTGCAATTCCTGCAGGGGAAGTGGCTGCAAGTGGTACAGAACCTCACCCTCCCCTTTCCTCAGTTGGCTGATCACTCTTCCTCTGCAATGCTCTGCTGCCCTTAAGAAGAAATGAAATGCTGCTGACATTGTAAAGACTGATAAGAAAATTGAGTAATTGCTGTGTATAGTTACACTGTTCCTGCAGCCTTGAGCAGCCTTGAGCATTTGAAGTCTTTTGCTCACCAATATTTTATTTTCTCATGCAGTATTATTCATCATCATTTTTTACCCTTCAGGCTTAAGTTTTTGTTACTCTTACAGAGCACTTTATTTTCTGTTGATCGTGTTCTTGACCCATTGTCACCACACTACTCTCTTTTACTTGTTACATGTAACTCTTCCATTATTATAAGTCATTTTGGGCAACTCTGATTATTTTTGTGTGTTTCTCATTTTCCATCTCTTGCCTGTTTAATTGCTATTACAGCAAGGGTATCTTTTAAATATTTTTAGAAGACACATAGCACACTTGGCTTATATTGGACAGTTGTTTATAAATCATTATCGGAACGGCACCTTGAGAAGCATTCTTCTCATAGCACGTTGATTTCTTTTTCTTTTTAGTTTAGAGCAAAAGGAAATTTTTTAAGCTGGGCCATGTTTGCCTAGATTTGCACAAAGGTGAATTTCACTGAAATGAAGGAGAGCCAGAGGCAGGTCTGGGCCCTGCTGATGCTCTTGTAAAAGATTTGAAGTGGAACACGGATAGGACATGGGTCTGCATGGAGGTTCCCCCACCAGTAAGTCAAGGTATGACTTTTAGCAGTAACCATGAAATCCTTACGCAAGAAAACTGAGCACTGAACGGTGAACTGACCTCAAAGGTCTCTCTTGACTTCTCCCTCAGTTACAACAGCATTTTCTTTTATTATTTGTCCTACTCTGAATTGGAAGTGGCTTTGTTTGCCTTCACCACCATGGGTCACCATGGCCATGTACACCTCTAACAAGAAAGGAATCTGTGCACAAATGAAGCACGGGTGAATAACAGAAGAAAGCAAAGAAACCTTGGAGAGCCGTTTAGAATCTTTGTGTTTTAGTCTAGCTGCACCTTTGTGTTTTATAATACCCTCCAGTGAGCGTAAATATCCAGTCCTTTCCTAATTTCAATATGAGTTTTAAAATATTCCCCTGCTTTTGAAGTAAAATACCCATTTTCTTTGCAGGTAGAAGTAACAATGTATTGAGTATCTGGGCAAGCCACTTATTATCAACTCCTGTGTTGTTCAGAGGAGTTCTGTGGAGCTGGTCAGCTCTAAATGAATGTTGCCAGACTTTATCACATAGTAGATCTGGACAGATCATAGTCCTTTCCAGCATGTCTTAACATGTTCCTTAACAGAATGGCCTATGCTCATTTGAACTAACCCTAGCCTCTGAATTTGTCTGCTCTCGATCTTATCTTCTGCCATTACCTATTAAGACCTGAATTGTGACTCTAATGTTCATATTAAAAAGCACTTAATCTTTTCCCGAGAGGGGTGTTCAGGCTGTTCTCAGCAACCTGAAACTCAGGCTACAAGAGAGACTAGGCTGTTGTACATTTATACTGTCCTGTGAGCAGTATAAACTTATTGCAAGACTAAACCCCATCTGCTCTTGCAGCAGTTAGCAGTGAGGAGCTGCCAAGCAACACCGTGCCTCCATAAGCTGATGAGTGTCCAGAACATTTTGTTAGCCCAGAGGGGCTAGACAGACACCCCTTGGCCAGCAGCAGGGTGTAACATGAAGCTCATGGTGTCGATGCACCTCTCCTTGAGTACTTTGTCACAATTAGCATTGGAGGTTTCCTTGCAATGTTTCCCCAGAGCCAGCCTTGAGGCTGCTGCTACAGCCAGAGAGAAAACAGAAAGTTCATCCCTGGTCAGAGCTGCTTGGTAACAGCATGGTAGGCACAAACACTGCATCCAGCTTTGCTACCAGTGAGGACGGGCAGCTGTCTGAAATGAGGATTTCTTTTACTGGGCACCTACGTGCATTGTCTGCTCGTTCTAAGATGCTGTTATTCTAGCTACAATTCTGAACTACATTTCAGTTTGTGCTCTGCAAAACAGAACGTTTTTGTTCAAGCCCCGTTCCAACCATCGTGACTCAAAATGAAGTCTTATTTAAAAGAACAGCAGTTGACCTGTAGTCACAGATCACTAGTTGTACCTCGTTAAAAAGTCAGAGAAAAAGCTTAAAAAATCCAACCTCAGATTGAGTTGTTAATCATGAATACAGGAGGTTGTTTTAGAAAGAAGAGGTTTGCTCACTCAAACAGCATGAAAGACCAGCATGAAGGTCCTGTGAACAGCAGCAAACTCAAAGAATGCAATATTCAGGGTTGATGCAGTTATTTAGAGTTTTGAGATCCATTTAAATTCAATGAGAAATGTGGATCTAGAAAGGCAGAGAACTCCAAAGGTGTCACGACTGAGATTAAACGGTGGAGAAATTGTACGTGGGTGATAAAGCTACATGTGGGCATAATTTGTGTCAATATGGATGCACATCAGTAATTGTTTGCATGCAGCCAGGAAAATATAAGCTGTTACAGCAGCACTAAGTATGGCTCTTAGGAAAATGTATGAGGAGCTGGACAATACGCTGAAATTGAATTCTGAAAAATAAAATGGGAAATTCACTATTTTCAAAAGCTTTAAAACCATATAAACTAGTGTTTTAATTATTTAATTATTTTTCTATTTTATTAATTTAGATGCTGGTTATCAAGTTGCTAAAGCTTGCTTTATAGGCCCATCATTCTAATTCAATCTCATCAGCTAGTAAAGACCAGATCTCACCTTTTCCTTTCTGTTGATATAAATCTCTTTAGGTTAATACAGAGACTAAAGCATAGTGTAAAATGCAGGACTGGCTTAATATGCCCATGAAGGCTGGAAAATAATGCTTTTGAGAAATATCTTTTACCTCAAAACTCCTTATGCAAACATGCCAAAGACATATTGCTTGTTTAGGAATTGGAATTGGACAACATCTGTCCTATTTTAACAAAGACATTCCCCTCCAGCCCCTAACTCCCTTCCTTTTGTACTGCTAAAAATGCATATCTAAATTGAGCCTACATATCATATAATTTAAGAAGGAATCTGGCTTTGTTGTCATTAAATACAGATTCCACAACTGAAGTTGAGGTCTTGCTTCTGCAGAATATTTAAGTAACTGGTTAGCAAGGAAATGCCATTAAATTGTGCTGAGACAGTATAAGAGGACTTGGGACACATCAGTAAGTGGGGGTGAATATGCACTAGTATGCCTTTAAATCTGCTTTCTAATTAAGTCTATGGTCATAATGAGAAGTAGCATTTCTGACTTAGCAGAGAGCTCAATTTTAATCTTAAGAGCTAATATTAAAAAGAAATTCTACATGTTTTCTTAGTTAATTACTCTCTTTTTGCATCAGAGCAGGAAGTACTATGTCATTTAGACTTGTTCTAGTAGTATATTGTATAAGATAAATGAGGATGACCAGGAAGAGATACAGTCTGAGACTGTGACCTTAAGACATTATGTGGGAGGACACAGCAGGCTAGTCATTGATGGGAAGGCTGAAGTCCCCCGGCTCATCTTGGAAATCTTAGCTGAATTAATTGTTGCATTAAAAAATAGAAAATAAAAATTGGGAGTTTAGATTTATAAAAAGTCTCAGACCTCATAGACCTCACCCAATCATAGACTTAGTGTTCCTCTTAGTCTTTCCAAACACAGGTCCTTAGTATAGTCACACTTTGTGTGATGAGAAGCCATGGACACTTTCCAAAGACCAGATGAATTCCAGGCCAATAACACGTCCCACAATACTGCCAGAGTGAAGGCTCGAGGTCTTCAGCTATCTCTTATTTAGGAGTTTGGTATAAATACCTATTAAGAGTATTAACAATAAAGATGTAAATAAGCCCCAAAAACAGGTCATAAAAATCTGTTTCACCTGCTTCTGTTGATAATCCATTTTTTCCCCTATCAAACTGCAGAAATATATACTTAAACAAAACCATCCAGTTAGCAAAAGGATTCGTTAGCACAGACTTTTGGGCACATAGTCAAGGAAGGGTCTGCATATCCAAGAGCTTATCTTTTCTTCCTATTGTGTTAAATTTCAGAAAGATTATTGCAGCTTCTGCTAAACCCTGCCTTAGGCAAATATCAGTAAAGCCTCTCTGGAAAGACAGGTAAAAGCAAGGAAAGGGATGGAGTGACAATGCTTCACAAGGATGGTTGTAGAATTACAGAGTGGTTTGGGTTGGAAGGGACCCTTCAAGCTCATCTGGTCCAACCCCCCATGCAGGGAGCAGGGACATCTGCAACCAGAGCAGGTTGCCCAGAGCCCCGACCAACCTCACCTGGAATAGTTCCAGGG
>JANHGN010149441.1:0-10595 GCA_024605025.1 Megaceryle maxima | reverse complement strand
GAGACTGCAAAAAACCCAAAGGGCGGGAGGAAGCGGGGGGGGGGGGGGGGGGGGGGGGGAGGGGGGGAGGGGGGGGGGGGGGTGGTTGAGCGCTGGGTAAACACAGGCTGAGGAGGAGGGGACAAACCTGCTCTCACCACACACAGCACCCAGCTCAGCTTGCAGCTTGCCCTGGGATGGTCGCTGTCACCTGTCCTAAGGTGTACGTGAGGGGCGTGGGGTTTGGGGGATGTTTCCTCCTGTCCCTGCACAGCAGCCTGGCTGGCTTCACTGGAACAGGGCTCCTCATCTACCTGGCATGCCTCTGTGGTGAGTGGCTTTTGCATGGGGGAAGGGCCATCTGAGGAGAAAGAGTGGGTGGTGATCTGCAGGTGGATGGGATAAAGTTTCCTTTGACCCCCTCAGCCTTTCAAATGGAAAAGAAAGTGGCAGATGGGGAAGGAGAACTCACTTTCTAGGCAGTTATCCCAGCCTCTGTGCTGCTGCCCATGCACAGAGCAGTTGGGAAATGCTTGGAGCCTTGTCAGCTGGTGACAGTCAATACCAGAAATTGTTTATTTGTGTTGGCCACCTCTTCAGGGCCAGCTGGTTCTTTTACAAAGGGAACAAAGTCCTCTTGACCCCAGCACAAACAGGAATATTTATTCTCTGTGCACTTGTGCAAATGATGCAGCCTCTCCCATTGCTGCTCTTCCACACCAAACCTTCTCCATATCCCTTTTGCAGACCCAGCTGCTTCCCAGCGGGCTCCCATCCGTCTGGCAGATGGACCACACCACTGCGCCGGCAGGGTTGAGATCTTCTACAAGAACCACTGGGGAACGGTGTGCGACGACCGCTGGGACCTGGAGGATGCTCACGTGGTGTGCCGGCAGCTGGGCTGCGGTGTGGCACTGTCAGCCCCCAAGGCTGGGCATTTCAGGGCAGGGTCTGGTCCCATCTGGCTGGGTGGTGTCAACTGCACAGGGATGGAGGTTGCCCTGTCTGACTGCAGGGTGAAGGGCTGGGGAAACAACAACTGCCACCATGGAGAAGATGCCAGCGTGGTGTGCTCAGGTGATGCCCTGTGGAAATTATGGGGTGGGATGATGAAACACGGTCTGCAAGGCAATTCCCTCGCATGGAGAGTTGATGCCCTGTTTTTCCAAAAGCTGCCCGTGGCACAGAGCACCCGCGGCCCCAGCTAGGGATGATTTTGTGGCTTCTCCTGTGCAAGGAACTTCAGGCTAGTGAACAATTTGGGAAGCAGACTTGGAAATGTTATCTGTGCTAACCCCACCTTCCTGAGGTGCTGAACCATCTCTGTGAGTGAGGTGTGGGCACCCCTTGCACATCATGCACCTTCACGGTCAGCAGGACCCTGTGTGCCTTGCGTTGGGTGCATGTTCTGGGGACATGGGCAGGCCTAGAGCCCCCTTGTGTCTGTGAGATGCATTCTTAGGCAGGGGAGAATGGCCAGAAGGAGACACCCAGATTCCTCTTCCCCATCATCAACATGAGAGACAGGGTGGTTTCCATGGCCTTGCCCCTGTTGAGCCGCAATTAGCTAGAGAACACTCTTTTATGACCACAAACTGTGGTGCTCCGTAAGCTTGGAGCTTTGGTGGCTGACTGAGGTGTAGGTGCTCATGGCAACTGGTAGATGCTGGAGGCAGCAGTGCCAGAATTGTCCCAACAGACATCAGCACACAGGTGTGCTGAGCCCCCTCAGTTGTCACCTCCAACTGCAAAGAGGATGTGGTGCCCCGTGAACACCAGGAAAAAAGTCTTTCTTCCTTCTCCTGTCCCATCATCCTCAGAATCTCCAGCTGCAGCTGGAAAGACCACAGGTTACTGGGACAATGTGGCATCACCCTCTCCCTGGTCCCAAGTTGGCTGCATGTTGGTAGCAACTGGGTGTAGCCAAAAACTACAGCGGAGTGCAGAATGGTCCTGCAGAAATGAGGGATGAGGGGATTTTCATAGTGCATCTCTGTGCTCCCCGTAGACTCATCCAGCCACCCTACGTCCATCCATGAAGGTCCATCAGAGCTCCGCTTGGTAAATGGCTCGACCCACTGCTCTGGAAGAGTAGAGGTGATGCATGACCACCAGTGGGGAACCGTGTGTGACGATGACTGGGACTTCCCCGATGCCAGTGTTGTGTGCCGGCAGCTGGGCTGCGGGGCAGCGGTCTCAGCCTACGGCGCAGCTCACTTTGGCCAGGGATTGGGCCGCATTTGGCTGGACAACATTCAGTGCAGTGGAACTGAAGCTGCCCTGTCTGAATGCCCGGCCAGACCCTGGGGTATCACCAACTGTGACCATGGAGAAGATGCCAGTGTCATGTGCACAGGTAACGTCAGGCTTGTGAACCAGGAGGAGAAGTTCAGTGGAGTATGCACGTCTCTGGGGATTTGTACCGGTTTCATAGCTGCAGCCAATGGGTGGGCAAAGACATCTGGTTTGGTGACCTTGTCCCCCTTGTCCCCTCTCCAACAACATGCCACTCTGGTACTCTTTAGCACACAGGTCCATGGAAGTAAGGAGCAGCAGGGATAACAGGAAGGGAACGACGATGCCTGTTGGGCAGCACATGGAAAGTGTGCTCACATGTACACCCAGGAGAGAGAGGGAGCACTGGACTGGGTGCTAGAAGCTCCTAGCAAGGTCCCAACCCACCATGCTATGGTAGCCCACAGTAGCCCACAGGCTGTGCAAAGATGGGCTGGGGGCACCCTCAAGTCTTTTTGAGGAAGGGGAAGTGTGGCCATGGGGCTCAGCAAAAAGCATCTCCCTTTGGGGGTTGCCGTGGCCATGTGAATGGTTCATGGTTGACCACTGGGGAGTATTTAAAAGGGGATGGCAGCCAGTTATAGTTTGGTTGCGTTCAAGTTGCGTACACATGGCCTCTGAGGTTGCATGGCTGGTTTTGCTCACATCTGAGGTGTTGAGCCCCAACTTTAGGCATTTCTTAATGGCTCTCTGTAGACATGAGAACCTCCCAGTGCAAAACCCAGTGGAGCATCCTCTGGCATGGGTCTCACCACAGTGGTGAGACCTGGTCTGATGCTCCCCTTTGTGTCTTGTGTTAGGAGCACGTGCAGCCCCTACCACACCAGCCACCAACACACCAGCGCGCCTGCGCCTGGAGAACGGAGACAGTCGCTGTGCGGGGCGCGTGGAGGTGTTCCACCACCATCAGTGGGGGACGGTGTGTGACAACAGCTGGGGCCTGGCCGAGGCAGCGGTGGTCTGCCGGCAGCTGGGCTGTGGGACGCCCGTCTCAGCCCCAGGCTCGGCTCACTTTGGGCAAGGGTCCGGCCGCATCTGGCTGGATAACGTGAACTGCACGGGGACAGAAACCGCCCTCTCTGAATGCCAGGCCAGGCTGTGGGGATCCAACAGCTGTGACCACCGGAAAGATGCCAGCGTGGTGTGCTCAGGTGAGTTAAGTACCATGCAGGTTGGGGTGCAGGATCAGCCCAGTGGAAGCCCAAGTGGCCAGGGATGGGTGCCTTTACCCCACCCCAAAATCAAATCTCGAGGAGGGTATGAATGCCACAGTGGGTGATGCTCTTCCCCATGTTAGCACAGGCTGTGAGACCCCCAGCACTCTTCTAGGGTGGCTTTGTCTAGGAAGAACCAGCCCTTCTCCTACCCCACCCTTTTCCAGTAGCTCCAGCCACACAAATTCACCAGGCAATGCCTCCTACCACCTCCAGTAGTCACTGTTGAACCCAGGACCCCCTCCCACAGTCAGTGTTAACTCCAGCACCCTCCTATCATCAGTGTTGTCCTCAAGACCCTCCCATAGTCAGTGTTGACCCCAGCATTGCCCCCATAGTAACTGCTGAACGCAGGACACTCCCATCATCAATGCTGACCCCATCACCCTTCCACAGTCATTGCTGAGCCAAGGACCACCCCATAGTCAATGTTGACCCCAGGACCCTCCCATGCTCACTGTGGACCCCAGAACCCTTTGCTAGGCTCTAGGCCCCAAGCTCTGGAGCTGTGACTCTACTTTGACCATCCTAAAGAGGAGCAAATCCCAAAGCAAAGGCCTCTCCATGCAGCACCTTTCCCAGGCAGATGAAGTCTGCACATGCAGAAGGATGCTCTGATTTTCCTGAGGCTTAGCACATTGCAAAGCCCAGCTGGAGCCGTGGATGAGAGTCAGGTGTGAATGTGGCCCTTGCTTCCTTCACAGATGTGGACACTTCGAGGCAGCCCCCCGTGCGGCTGATGAACGGCTCGAACAGCTGCCTGGGGAGAGTTGAGGTGTTTCACGACCAGAAGTGGGGGACTGTGTGCGACGACACCTGGGACCTCCACGCTGCCACTGTTGTGTGCAGGCAGCTGGGCTGTGGGGTGGCACTGTCGGCACCGGGCTCTGCTCATTTCGGGCAAGGGTCAGACCCCATCTGGATGGACGACGTTCGCTGCAGAGGGACCGAGTCCTCTCTCACTGAGTGTGAGCAGAACGACTGGGGAGAGCACAACTGCGGCCATAGCGAGGACGCTGGTGTGGTATGCTCAGGTAACACCAGGCTGCAGGGGCCAGGATGGTTGGTGTCCATCCAAGGTGGGGCTTGATGGAGCTGCTGTTCTAGCCAAGGGCTGTGCCTGGCTCTTTCCTCTCTGCTCACCCTTCCGCAGCATCAGAGCAGAATTCAGATTTCACCCAGCCATGTGGCTTGGAGCTGAGCAAAAATGCCACCCTACCTGAGATGGGAGTTGGTTTAATCTAGGCTATGCCCCACTAGCTCATCAATGACATCATCCTGGGGTGGGCAAAGCCCTGCTTAAAAAAATAACCAAAAAATAATCCAGGTGCACCTTTCCTAGGTACAGAAGTCCAGTGTCACTGGAGAGGTGGGTGTGGACCTTGCATGAGCCCCATTTCACAGACACCAGCCCTGCAGCGACCTTGCTTATTAAGGCATCTCATGCAAGGGGGTAGAGTGAGGCAATCTGTGCCTCATAGATGGTCGGGGGTGTTGATGGCTTATCTTCAGCAGGGCACCAGAAAAAAACGCTCAGGAGCAAGTCAGAAGCTCTCATCGCCATATGAGGTCAGAAGGGCCAACTCACCCCCTTGTGCTGTTCCTTGCAGGCACCAACCCCTTGCAGGTGCGGGTGCAGGGTGGCCCTGGTCCCTGCGCAGGGCGGGTGGAGGTGCTCTACAACAAGACCTGGTACGGGGTGTGCAGCAGCGGCTGGAGCTTGCTGGAAGCTGAGGTGGTCTGCAGGCAGCTGGGCTGTGGGCCAGCCCAGTCAGCACCCATGGGTGCCTGGCTCAGCCAGGGGGACAACCATCACTTGCTGGAGGGGCTGAGCTGCTGGGGGACGGAGTTGCTGCTCCTGGAGTGCCAGCAGAGAGACAGTGTCCCGGGGCCATGCCGGCAGGGCTGGGAAGCCGGTGTGGTCTGCACAGAGCAGAAAGGTGAGCACCAGGATCCTGCCATCGTCCCCTCCATCAGCACTGGGGCTAAGCTGGTGGAGATACATGGTGGGATAAAGGGTCCTAACTCCATCCTGATCTTGGCCTCCTTCCAGGCAGGCAGAAGTGTTGCCATAAACCTTTTTTTTTGCTGGGAGAGGTTCAGTGGGCAGAGCAGAGGCACCTGAAGACAGAAGCTATATGGCAGCAGAGTGGGACCAACTGGGAGGAGGATTCTCAGTGGGCATGGAAATCTGAGCATCCCTGTTGGACATGCTCTGTTTGCATATAGCCCAGCGTGGGGGGGTTGTCCATGGACCCACCATCCAAAAGCAGAGGTTGAGCTGTCACTCCTGCTGATGAGCACCAGCCCAGCACCCAGGATGGCAGTGAGGGAGGGTATTTCAAGTCCCCCAAAACCTGCAGAGGGAGGGAAGGATGAGAAGGGCAGAGAGGGTCAGGCCATCCAAGCAACCTCCTCTGAGCTTCACTCTTCCTGCAGAGCTTACACAGTCCTGCTCTGTGCTGGCAGGCCTGCTAGGAATGGAGGCCATGCTCTGTGGGACCCTGTTGGTTCTGTACCTGTGGACGAGGTGTGGAAGACGAGCTGGACGCTCCTCAGGTAAGAGTGGGATGTGGTGCTTGTGGAGCTGTCTGCTCTCCTGGATGAAATGGATGCACCCCACACTGGGGCTGGGGATTATACCACCCTCCATGCATCACCTTGTTCCTTCATCTTGCAGACAAGACGCTTATAAAGAAGACAGAGGATGCTGGGACATCATCCGAGGCTTAGGCAGCCAGGCTCCTGGTGTTGAAGACGAGAGTCCCTCAGGACCCCAGAAGACCCCCTTCTGTGGAGTCAGAAGAGCAGAGCAGTTGCAATTGTGGTCAGCAGAGAGGACCCCTCTGGCAGAGCAGAGCCCCTTTCTCTATGTGCCTCACAGCCCCCAGCTCACTGCAGAGTCCCTCAGTCTCCAAGCAAGGGCTTCTTAAAATAACCCCTATCTGGTCCTCTGCGTGGGCTCCACTATCCCAACCCCACCTGCACAGATTCCTCTTATTCCCAGCCCTATAACCACTATAATCTCTCTTCCCAGCCCCCTAGAATCCCCATAACCACCTGCAGAGTCATCTTCAGTGGCTCCCGGTGCCGCATTCCCAGCGGGCTTGTACCTTCTCCCCTAACATCCCATGGAAGGGAGGATTACCTCCTGATCCAGGAGCAAGCGAGTGGGGTGCTCACCTGCCACCATACACAAGCACCTCTGCAAAATGCCGAGTGCCCTCAAAAGCCCATCCAGAATGGGTGGAGAGGTCCCTCACCCGCTGTATTTATTCAATCCACTTTTGAATACCAGTAAAAGCCCTGAAACACAAAAGAATGAAGATGCAGCGTTAAACAGATCCAGGGATGTGGAATGACTCGGTGAGGTGGAAGCGGTAGAAGAATAGGCCCCTTGGGAGTGTAGATGATCGGGTCAGATACAGGAGATCACTAATGCTGTGAGATGCTGTCCTGGCCACCAACAAGGAAGGGTCAGGCTCCTACTGGAGCACCCCATGGAGTCAGGTCTGAGCCCCAAACCATCAACCACTTTTGTGGAGCCAGGAGGGGCCACGGTCAGAGGATGTCCCAGTGCTATGGGGAGGGAATGAAGGGATCACAAGCCTGACCAGGCTGTCATGAGCTGGTCTCTGCACAAGGGCATGGAAGGAAAGAGTTGGTGCAAGAGGCAGCAGACAGAAGACACATGTAATTAAGAGTTTTAGCACATATTTCGATGCCCTTCAGATCTACCCTCCCACCTCTCCTCCCTCCCAGCCAGCAGCTTGCAGCTATGACCAGTTAGCATCTTGCTCCTTGTTCTTAGCCCAAGCTATAGAGCCCCACTGGCTGGGCGTCTCCTCCAGTCAATGTGTGGCCACCAGGTCATCTTCTGCTCCTCCACAGACATCCATCACTCAGGGAATTCAGGGTTTCTCATCCTCCTGCTGGCACCTGAGCCTTCTCATCTTCTTTGCCTATGACAAAGTAGCCTGCTCTGTTGATGCAGAGTGAGAGGTGGACATTGTCTACCTGGACTTCTCCAAGGCTTTTGACATGGTCCCCCACAGCCTCCTGCTGTTAGAGAAACTAACAAATTGCGACCTAGACAAGGGCGGTGGGTGGGGAACTGTTAGACAGGCTGTACCCAGAAGGTGGTAGTCAATAGCTTTTTCTCAAACTGGCAGCCAGTAACAAGTGGGGTACTCCTGGGATCAATATTGGCCCCAATGTGTTTTAACATTTTCATAAGTGATTTGGTCAAGATTTGATTTGATCAAGAACACCATGATGAATTTTGCAGATGACACCAAAATGAGTGGGAACTTGACACTCCAGAAGGGAGAGCCATCCTCCAGGGACACCTGGACAGGCTGGAGGAGTGGGCTGGCAGGAACCTTTTGAAGTTCAGCAGAGACAAGTGTAAGGTCTTGCACCTGGGAACCCATAACCCAGGAATTCAGCTCAGACTGGGATCCACCTGCCTGGAGAGCAGCCCTGTGGGAAGGGACCTGGGGATCTTGGTGGACAACAAGCTCAACATAAGTGACCAGTGTGCTGCAGCAGCAAAGCAAGCCAACAGGATGCTGGACGACATGAACAAGAGCATGACCAGCAGAGATAGAGTCGTTATCCCTACCAGTGCTCTACTCAGCACTGGTCAGACCACACCTTGAGTCCTGTGTTCGGTTTTGGTGCCCACTATACAAAAAAAGATGCAGACAGGCTGGAGAGCATCCAGAGAAGGGCAACGAGGATGATCAGAAGACTGGAAGACCTTCCATATGAAGAAAGGGTGAGGAAAGTAGGTTTGTTCAGCCTTGGGAATAGAAGGTTCAGGGGAGACCTTATTACCATGTCCCAGTGCATAAAAGTGGCTGCCAAGAAGAGGGAGACTCCTTTTTAACAAGGAGTCCTATGGAAAAGACAAGGGGTGATGGGTACAAGTCACTCCTGGGGACATTCTGATTGGACTCCAGAAGAAAAATTTTCACCATGAGAACAAGTAGATATCGGAATCATCTCCCAGGAGAAGCGATGGATTCCCTTACACTGGACAGTTTTAAGACTCAGCTTGGCAGGGTGCTGGGCCAGCTCGTTTAAACTGTACGTGCATATATAGAGAGTTTACCTCAAAAGGTTGGACTAGATGGTCCTTGAGGTCCCTGCCAACCTGGTATTCTATGATTCTGTGATTCTGCTGGCTACCAGGACTGGTTCTGCAGCCTCACCTGTCCCAGATTCACATCAAAGGCCCAGGGTTCCTTCTAGCTCTGGATAGACTGTCCTCAGAATGAGGGGAAACCGGAGCTTGGACCCAGTTTTGCACAGTAAAATATGTGCACCATTTGGAGAAGGTCTTTGTAGTGAAGCTGGGATGACTTGATGCACTTTAGGGCTCCAACATGCAGGACCAGCACCTGCTAGAAGCCAGCTTGGGCCACAGGTTACCCTGCAGAGATGCTCTGCAGGGACTGAAGCGTCTCAAGAAGGGGGTTCCAGCTTCCCAGGGGGGACACAACACCCAAATTCAAAGGGACTGTGATTCACTTCCAGAGCAGCTTTGTTCAAACACTGAAAACAGCTCCAGCACAAGCGTCCTTGCCCAGAACTGCGTCAGGGGCATCAGGCTACAGCAGTTCACAGCATTTCTGTGCAGGGCAGTGTCAGGAATCTCTTTACTGCTGACCTGGTTGTTTGCAAAGAAGGGGAACAAAGTCCTTGGGCTCACTGAGCCTCAGTACCAATGATCAGTCAACTTTCCTGGCTGCTCCACTTTTTATGAGATGAACTTTGACCCATTTCCAGCCCCATTTTCACCTGCTCATTCTTCTATCTTTGTTTAGTTAACTTCTTTTTTTTGTTTGTTTGATTGTTTTGGTCTTCATCTCCAGCTCTGAGTGCCTCTGGGATTTGGGTTTCTCCTGTTTGATCTTCACAAGGCAGCAACCTGCTCTCCACTCTACCACCCCTCTCTGGTTTTGCCAGGCTGAACAGGTTAAATTCAGACTGAGACCTTCCTGGCCATACTGTCCTCTTCCCATTCCGTGCTCCAGTTTTGCTTCTCATTGTTGCACAGGCACAGGCAGAACCATCCACCATCTTCTAGGCAGGGAGGGTCACACCCTTGCCCAGTGCAAGCCCCATCTTCGGTGCACCACCAGCACAGCACCCACCTCTGTGGAACCTTCCTGTTCAGAGCAATGAGAGATGTTAATTTAACAAAAAATTGTTCTTTCCAGAAGCATGTTGCCCTGGCTTCGGACCCTTTCCTCACACAACTTGAGCGTGCCACCACCAAGGGCTGGGAGGACAGAAATCTCTTCCACCCTCTCAGCAGCTTGGGAGATGCTAGAGGTAGTGATTTGCATGGAACATTTCTGGAGCATCTGTTGTGGAACAGCAATCAGGACGCAAAGTGAAACTGTTGAAAGCATCACAAGGTGGGTGTGAGACACTTTCTCATCATGGATAGTGTCAGGCCTACCTGATGGCAAATGGCTACAGTTCAAGCACTGGCTCCAGCCTCCACAATAAAGTCATTTCCAGTCTGGGAACATATTTTCTTGAAGTGGATGGTCCCTCACCCTTCAAAACCCAGACACTTCTGAATTAAGCTAATATTTTGGAATGCATGAAGAAGAATGCGGGCAGCAGGTTGAGGGACGTTCTCCTCCCCCTCTACTCTGCCTTGCTGAGGCCATCACTGGAGAACTGGGTCCAGTTCTGGGCTCCCCAGTTCAAGAGACACAAGGAACTACTGGAAAGCATCCAGCGGAGGCTGGGAAGCTGCTGAGAGGCTGGAGCATCTCTGTGCCAGGACAGGGTGAGAGCCCTGGGGCTGTTCAGCTGGAGCAGGGCAGCCTGAGAGGGGAGCTGAGCAATGCTGAGCAAGAGCTAAAGGGCCCTTTATGGGGCAAGAGGCTGGGGCCAGACTCTGGTCAGTGGTGGCCAGTGACAGGACAAGGGGCAACAAGGTGCACAAACTGGAACCTAGGAGGCTCCACCTGAGCAGGAGGAGCAAGTTGTTTGCTGTGCGTGTGTTGGAGCCTGTGCCAGGCTGCCCAGAGAGGTTGTGGAGTCTCCTTCTCTGGAGAGATTCCCACCCCGCCTGGACCCTGC
>JANHGN010149440.1:0-12947 GCA_024605025.1 Megaceryle maxima | reverse complement strand
GGGAGCTGCCTCGTGAGGGTGCCCTTCCCCGTGTGTGGTCATGGTCAGCTCCCTGTACCTTGTTTCCCTGCACCTCTGTTCCAAAAGTGGGGTTTGTGGATAATTTCTCTGGGGATCTGCCAGGTCAGGGAAGGAGGAAGAGCCTGGTACCATGTTTGCAGGGATACTCCATCAGAACTGAGAATAGCCCCAACATCTGATATCTTTGATTCTGTGAAATCCCAGGTGCATCTGGGCCACCAAACTTTGGAAAATATCATTTGGTGGCCAAACTTGACTTGCTCATTTGCTCTCCTAGGTGCTTGGCTTTCAAGGGCCCTTGGCCTTGGCCCATAGTATCATAGAATCACAGAATCATCTAGGTTGGAAAAGACCTTCAAGAACACTGAGCCCAGCCATAGATGAAACCAGTAAATTCAGTATTCTAGTGAATGTACAGAGGGGTCACATTCCTTGGAGATGTTCTTTCATCTTCCCAGCAGATGGGCTTGAGAAAAAAGCCAACTTTCTTACCCATGAATAGTAGCCAGGGAAATGAAGCAGATGAGTGTCCAGCTATGCTGCTTGGGAGATGTCTCAAAAAGCCTACTTTTTTTCTGAGGGGCTGAGGTCAGGTGGAGTTGGGGTTATTGCACTTTCTCCGGGGGTCTTGGGAAGTGCATGGAGAGCAGAGAAGCTGTGAACTCATGGCACAACACAGATAAGAAGTCCTCTTTCTGCAGCCAGCAGCCATGCTCATAAATAGCAGGATGTTTCAGATACTGCAGCTGGTTTTGCCACATGCAGAGGATGGTTTGGTATCCATACCTAGAGGGTGTGCTTCTCCACCTTGCCAAGCCTGTCTGTCTGCCACTGAACCAGGGCACTTGCCATACCGGGCAGAGATCTGTGCCTTGCTGTCAAAAACTCTGCAGGATCCACCGAGCAGGAGCAGGTGGAAAGCCTGCCTGTGGGGACACATCTGCAAGTGTCTCTCTGTGCCAGAAGGGCTGGGAATGGGCTTTTATGGGAAAGCCTAGTGTCTCGCCTGAGCATGTGAGTACAACAGCTGGAGCTTTGAGCAGCAATTTGAGAGTAAAAATAAAATCACAGGAGGCCACAATACCAGCAAGTGCCCAAGGATCCCCCAGCCCCATGCACATCAAGAACTTCCTCTTTTCTGCTCCCCACCACCAGTCAGTGCCAGGCCCTGCTTGAGAAGAGAGAGGGGAGAGTGGAGAGCTGCATCTACACAACTGAGGATTCTAGGTGCTGCATTTGGGGAGAGTTGTGACACCCAAAGGTCTCTCTGGGGAAAGACAGGGCAGGATCAGTCACCCAGGCATGGTAGGGGAATGGAGTGGAACCCTTCTTCCTAGCTCAGCAGACACAAGGGCAGAAGTGGAAGTGCATGGCAAGCCTCCAGGGGCCAAGTTTGCACCTTGTTTCTCTGCCGGGGGCTGTAGGGGTGGGAATTTGGCAGCCTGCCCTCTTTGGAAAGGGTCCATCTGCCTTAGGAGGAATTCCTCACATAGCTTTGCTCTGAAGAAAGTGCTGACCTGTTCAGGGGTGTTTGCTGAGCAAGTGAAGACGAGCCAAAGGCAGCTCATAAGTGCTGGGAGAAAATGGCCTGTTTTCTCATCACCAGGGTTAGGCAGTAGGCCAGGCTCTTGGGGAAAGTGGTGCCTGGTGGCAGTTATTTTTTATGCCATAAGCAAGCCCACCAGAACGCCCCAATGCTCCTTGCTGGGGAGATGCACTGATTATGGCAAAAAAAGTTGATGGTGCCCCATGCTGTGTGGTAGGTGAGTATTGGAGGGTGAGCTGGCAGATACATCCAGGCTGTTTGGCCAGACATTGGTGCCTGGGACTTGCCTGTGGTCCTCTCTGAAATCCTACCAGTCCCAGGGGTAGGACACAGAAAACATGTGGAGACCTGGAGTCTGAGTGTGAGGATGAGACAGTGGTGGGTCAGAGAGAGGGTATTTAGTTATGGGAGGACTTGGAGAACCTTTTGGAATGCAAGGGACATGCAGAGGACAGAGATGCTGATCTTTCATTGTAAAAGAAGCGGGCTGCTGGCACTGATAACTGCAGTGTCAGAGAATATTTAAACCAGAAGCAGGTGGCTGGGGGAGACCACCTGGTGTGGCCTGGTGGGACTAAGCTGGTGAATGCAGCTGATGTTCAGTATACTTCTGATCATGCCAGCAGGAAAATAAACAGCATAACTGCAACAAATAAGGAAGGTAAATGGGGTCTCCTGCAGTGCCAGGAGAGTGGTCAGTGCATGTCTGGGCAACTGAACAAGGGCGAACCTACAAGTGCTCCTGCACCAATGCCAGATGCCTACAGACAGATACTTATGGATTTTAGGCAGACACTTCAGCTACCCACTTCTGGACTGGATCAAAGTGTCAGGGGACAAGATGTAAGAAAAACACCTTTGCATGTGGTATCTGGTGCCATCCCCTCAGAAGCAGTCTAAGCCCCACCAGGAGAAGATGCTTTTCTGGGTCTGCTCTTGCACAGCACATGGGGCTTAGCTTGGGAGGGTCTAGGCCAGCTGTGATACCACTTGTTTTTAATTTTATAGCAAGGAAGAGCAGGCTGAATAAATTCAGCACGTGGTTATTCAATTTCAAGACAAGAGACCATGTAAAAATAAGGAAATTTGTCAAAAAAAAGTGAAAAACAGGTCAATCCCAAATCTCTTAGTGGTATGGTCCAGAAAGCCAGAGGCCTCTAAGTTGCCTGGAGGCTGTAGAAAAATGCCTTTTTAAAAGTCTCACTAAAACATGGAGCAAAGAGCAAATAGGGCAACCTCATAAAGTCCCCACATAGCTGATGAGAAAGAGTGGGGAGCACAGGAAAAAGGTTGATGTTGAAGAGCAGAAGGTCTGCCAAAAGAGCGGGAGAGCTGAAAAAACGCATCAAGCTGGATACAAATGGGGAAGCAAGAGATCTAGGAGCAGGCTTGAGGACTGTGCTGCCAAATGTGCTCAAACCATTAGTGAACAGCTCAGCAAATCTACTGCAGGGACTGTGAGATGAGCAGGGTGCACAGGGATGGGATGGCCACAGTGAGCAGCTCTTTGCTCTTGGGGTTATTCCAACCCCCACCCATCCCAGCTCATTTTTTTTTCTTTTCCCAGACAGGTGAGAAGGGCTTGTAAATTGGCATAAAAATCCTGGAGAGATAAACTAAATGTCAGTCAGTTCTGGGCAGCTTGGAGGTGGCCAGCTCCAGCTGGACCAGAAAGTGATGGGGCACATTGATTGTTAGCTAGCACATGGTCAGGTCCTAGTGCTACCCCATGCAAGGATCCTTGAGCATGGTGATTCTCACAGGAGCAAACCTTCCTGGTGGCCAGACCCTCTTCCAGTCCATGGGAAGCCCAGCAGCTCACTGTGTTCTGTTGTGGGGAACTGGGGCAGAACCTCAGGTTGAGCAGCCTGGGGTGGTTCAGTCACACAAAGTCAGCCAGCACAAGCTCCTCTGTGGGGAGCTGGGAATTATCCTCTTCCCAGGGAGGAAACAGCTCCTATTTTGAGTCTTGCTGGAGCAAAGGACTTTGATTTCTTTCTTTTTTTTTTTTTTTTTCCCCAGCTGAGTCAAAGTTGACTGTTCCTCTCCAGGGAAGATGCCGAGTGCAGTCTGGGAGAGATGAGGTGACAACCTCAGGGCTGCTCTGAGACTCCTCAAGGAAGCAGCATTGACACATATCAAGACCTTCACTTTTGTGGCTGTTTGCTCTTGGCGTTACCTCTGCACAGGGAAAACACAGACTTGCTTCACCACTCACACAGCATCCTCAGGGCCCCACTGATCCCTCCCCAAGCCACCACCCTGCGTGGTTGACCCCCTGCCTTCATCCTGCTCCCCATGCCTGAGACAAAGAGCCCATGACTTAGAGCCTGTCAGTGTTGTGCCTGGCACACCGGTGGTGATGCTTAGAGGGCTCTCCCCACACGTCAGCCTGGCCTCAGCTCCATTGCTATGCCAGACCTGGCTCTCTCCTGGAGACCTCATCTTGCCTGGCCCAATTTTAAGGCTGTCCCTTGAGCAATCACCTGTCTGTCAATGCAGGAAGGAGGAGGAACATGCTGCTCTTTCTCTCATGTTAAAAATAAACTACTTTTCAAGAGGTTTCTCTGAAAGGGCTGGGGAAGGGAAGCAGGAATCTGGATGAGTTTGCTTTTGCTCTGTGGCTGCTGGCCCCAGCTCACACCAAGCAGAATGGGTGGATGCTGATTTGAACTGCAGTTTCTGGGGGAAAGTGGGGATGTAGGTCTGTGAGCAGAGCTTGCCAGGGCACAGTGCCCATGGTTAGGCCATGTGAGGGGAGGGAGAGTGCATGGGACCCAACCCAGCCAGGCCCCCACCAGCTGTAGGAGGGACATCGAGGGTGTCCCAGTGTGGGAGGACTCCTCCCTTGGATGAGCAATTCAGGCATCACAGTGGACTGGTGCATTTGGCTTTCAGAAGCTCTCCCAGCCATGCTGGGTTTGGCAGAGCTGGGGATGGTCAATGCTCCCAGTGAGCCCCAGCCCTGCAGAGGGATGGAGACTTTGGGAAGGGTGTGTAGGAAGGGGCAGAGGGGGACCCCCAGTGTCCTCCCCAGAGTGGGTGATGGGGGTACAGGCTGGCACATATCTTCATGGGCTACAACAGATGTTGCTGGGAGATGTCATGAGCCTGACCACTCTCTGTGGGCTGGTCCCCTTGTACTCCCATAGTGTTTGTAGTCATTTCATCGGGGATATCAGTGGGGAATTGCCTGTCCAGGCTCTTTAGGACATGTTCACAACCATGAATTTCTCTCCTCCCTTTCTGGGTAGTCCTATCTACCTCCCCATTCTACCCTGGCAGCAAGTACTGTGGCTGGGGACAGAAATGCCTGCTGGGATCTGCTCTCTCCACTAAGCCTCAGCAAGTGCCTCTGATGCTGGTGTTACAGGCTGTTAGCATGTTTGCATCCACCTCACTCACCAGCTCTGTAAGCACGCAGCCATCCATCATCCCCCCTCTTCCACCTTGTCCTCCTCTCCCAGAGCCCCTGCTGGGTGATCTCACCCCTCAGGCAGCTGCTCCATCCCCTCCATCACAGATGCTCCTCACCCCAGCCCCAATGGGTCCTTATGAAGTTGTGGGGGACCAGACCTGCACCTTGTACCTGAGATGCAGATGCACCAAGGTTTTAAGTGGCTGCAGAGCTCTGTGCTGGCTGTGTATGAACACGACAGTGCAGCAGGAAAGGCAACAAGTGCTATTTCCCACAGCCAGCCAAGAGTCAGAGACCCAAGGGTGAGCTGCCAGGATGAGGCACGCAAGAAGCATCTGCCTCTTCCTCTTTCCCATGAAATGCTTCTCTCGGTCCTTTGTCTGATGTATGCTGAAGTATTGATTTTCCCTTGGAGTGGATGAGTCATGGAGAAGCTGGGAGGGAGTGGGGGCTGTTGGGGCACCCCATGTGCCTGTGTCCAGTGGGGAGATTGCACAGGAGGGAGCAGGCACCACCCAGGGGAGTGGGCAGAGAGCAGGAAGGATGCATATGGTCCAGGAGTCTGGGGCTGTCTCTCTTCCCTGACGATACTGCACAGGGCTCCCCAGCCCTGGGATAGCAAAGGGGATCCCTCCCTCTGGTCCTTCTCTTCCTTCCCCAGGGAGGAGGTTACTGTGTGTAGGGGGTGAGCTCTCAGCTGTGCCTTTGCTGAATTAGCAGCTGTGTATTTGCTGGCTCCAGAGCAAAGGGTCTTGCTTGCCCTTCTCTCTCATGCATTGCTCAGCTATTTTATTGCCGATGTCCAGCTTGGGAATGGGCCAGGCCATTTCCATCAGTAGTGACTCCACCAGATGAGAGAGGAAGTGGGTCTGGGACTTGGTCGGGGCTGGGGTCCCCTGCCCACGTGGCTCAATGTGCAGGGCTCTGTGCTCTGTGGTGGTGGAGTGGCTGTGCCATGTGATGTGGGGGGCTGCAGATAGGCATCTGTCCTGTCTCTTCTGAGTTATGTGGTGATGGCATGATGGTCCCCTAAACCCAGCTCACCTTCCTGCTGAGCTGCAGTGATCTGTGCTGTCCTGTACTCCTTGCATCTGTGGGAAGGATGCAGATGGGCTTCAGAACCTGGAGCATTTCTGCTGCCAGACAGGCCTCTGGCCACCCCTGTAACACCTCCTTCTGCCTTCTGCAGCCCCTTACTAACATGTCTGCCAGATCTGACTGCTGGGGCTGATCAGGGTGCTGCTACTCTCCCAACATCCCAGCACACCAACCTGGATTAGCTCATCCCCCGCCTACATGGGCGGGTAACATGCTCCTGACTCAGCCAAGCTCCTGTGCTTGCCAGCTTTTCTCGTTGGAGGAATATTTGGATTTCCAATTATTCCCACTCCCTGCCTGACCTCCTTGGGTTCCTTCCAAACGCCCACCTTTGTGTCTGTCTGCGTTTTACCTCCAGAAAGGAGGGATGCCTTTTGCAGACCAAGATGCTGTCACTTCATCCTTTGACAGATCCTTGCTGAAGGTGTTAGCTGAAGGAAGGGGGTGGTGCTACCCTTTACAGTGGACTTTGCACCTGGACCGGCTCCTCTGCCACTGTCCTGATGTGTATGGGCCATCTGCAGTCATGAGTTTCTGAGGGAGAGAAACAGATGTGGCCAAGAGATGTAAAACTGGCTGGTTTCAGTGATCCTGGAGGCTCACACACCCAGGGGCTGCAGCTGGGAGAAGGTGGCAGTAACACAAACAAATGACACATCAAAGCGACAGGACCAGCCACGGCCACCGCGTGGGGATTGGCACAGACAGGACATCCCTGTCTGTCAGTGGTTTTCTGCTCCCTTCACTTGCTGCAGCTTTTGTTTTTCCATATGGACACTTGCCAAATATTGTCCTTTGCTTTCTTCTTCCTTACTGAGCCCCTGGCCCCAACCCCATGGCTCCTGCTGCTCCCCAGCCTCCTCACTAAGCCCCAAGTGGAAAAGCATGGGAACAGCAGGGCTAAGCCCCCTGCCCGCATCCCGGCAGCAGCTCACAAGAGCATCTCAAGGCAACCACGCACAAGCAACTCAGTGGTGGTGATGGTTCCCGGTGTCAGCTGGCTCCCCCGCCACTCCCACGGCACATGGCCACAGCACAGGGGCAGCCACCATGCTCAAGCCACTTCAGGAGGGGGACAGTGAACACAGGCCATGCATGCCAACTCTGGAATCACTGACAGGGATGCTCCTGGGCCACGATGGCCTCTTTTCCAACCCTCTGCCAAAAGGAGGGAAAACCAGGCCAGTCATCCTGCAAGGTTGTCAGGATGACATGTTTTTGGCTGCTGTGCTGTCCCAGACACTGAGCTGGCAGCTGGGGCAGCCCCTCTGTCCCCACACCCAAAGCCACCCAGCAGCATGGGACCACCAGCCGTGACATGCAGCCAGGAGGGAGCAGATGGGAGCCAGCCATGGGTGAGGGGACAGCAGGACCCCAGAGAAGCTGCACAGAGATGAAAAATGCCAAAGCTTTGCTGGAGTTTCAAGCCCTTGGGGCAGGAGGGCCTTTTTGGCTGGGGTTTGGGAAGTTGTGGCTGCAAGCAGCCGAGCCACCATCGAAGCACTGCTGGTTTCCATTTGGTCAGCTTTTGAAAGAGCTGCCTCCCTGGCAGCATGTGTCCCCCCCCACCGTGGCAGGCAGTGTTTGTTTGCTTAGGAAAAGATGAGCCTCATTAGATGTCCTTCGTGGGTCTCAAACTTTAAAGCACAGCAGGAGGAAATTTTACGATGGGAAACTGCCCTGGTGTCAGCCAGGCGCTTTGCATGGAGGTCTGCTGGGGGGAGACAGCCCCATGATGGTGGTGTCGGCACCGGGGCAGAGACCAGCTGGCAGGCACAGGGAAAGCAGAAGGGCGGGCACTTGAACCTGCCCCGTGTCACTCCCTGGGGAACAAGCACAGTGGGAGCTGGGGGAGCATGGCCAGGCCAGGCAGAGCCTGGAGGTGCAGCAAGGAGGAAGCAAGGGCTGTAAAACAGCACCACATTCACCTGCACCTCGGCGCTCGCAGCACCCAGCGATAACATCTCTGCTCTCAGTGAAGTGCCAGCTGCGTCAGTGCATGGGAATGTCTGGGCAAGTGGTCAGGGTAGCACCGACCAGGTTTGTACCTCCTGGTCCATGCAGTGCTGATAATGATAGGAAAAGCCAGCACTGCATTGCCCTGCTGAGCTAGAGCAATGCCTGGAGCAGGGCCTCAGAGCTGCCCATGGCCTCTCCCACTCTGCAGGAGCATTTAGCCGCCCACTCCCATCAAGCTCATTAAAGAGCAGCTTGCTTTGAAGAGACACTATCAGGGTGGATCATTTTCTGATTTCAAGGAGATTTTTTCAAACACCATCCTTGCCCCAGGACTCTCCTCCCACTTGCCCCAGACTCTCCAGGCCCAGCACCATCACGAGTTCTCCTGCAGCCCATCCACCTCTCCAAAAATCCTGCTCAAAATGGGAGCCTGGTAACTCAAGAGCTGCCACGTGTTGCCTTTTGTGAAGCTCAGGTACTTGGGCAATGCATATCAGTGTCTACCTGTAGGAAATTAATTCATCTGCAGAAGAAAGGGGCAGTAAATCACTCAGTATCCAGCTGGGAGAGTGTAAATTTAAATCTCAACCGTGTGAAAACATTCTGCACCCAAACAAAAGGCAGCTTCCGTGTCTCTTCATTGCCCTCGGATTGGGGTTGTGCAGAGGGGCTGTCTGCCTTTGGCTCTGTGGTGCAAGGTGCAGTTAAAAGATTTATAGCTAAAAGACGGAGAGCGATAGCGTGCACCTCTGTGAGCACAGAGCCGAGCAGCTGGATGTCATGGTTTATTCTGCTAGATCCAAACTGTGGCTTAGACTAAACACCGCCTCTGCCATCATCAGTGAATCACTTCTAGATCCTCTGGAAGTTTCCAGGGCTTGGATTTCAGAAGCTTGCTGCCGCAGGGCACTAAAATACTGTGGAAGACAAAGCAAGGTGTGGCAGGTTTAATGGGGATTATCCTGCCCTCTGCAGGGCTGGGGCTGGAGGGAGATGAAAGCTGGGGTAAGGGGAGGAAGTGAAAGTACCAGCTTTAATTCCTTTCCCTACATGGCAAGGGTGAGGTGAGGTGTGCTGCTGCCCAGGCTCTGGCACCGACTGGTGGTCCCAGCAGAGTGCCCAAGGACCATACAAGGATTTGGATGTTTACAAATATCCGAAGGGTGGGTGTCAAGTGGAAGGGGACAGTCTCTTTTCAGTCGTGTCCTGTGAGAGGACGAGGTAATGGTCACAGTCTGGAGCACAGGAAGTTCCACCTCAACATGAGGAAAAACTTCTTTACTGTGAGGTTGCCAGAGCCCTGGAACAGGCTGCCCAGAGAGCTTGTGGAGTCCCCTTCTCTGGAGACTTTCGAAATCCACCTGGGTATGTTCCTGTGTGGCCTGACCTAGGTGTTCGTGCTCTGGCAGGGGGGTTGGAGTTGATGATCTCCAGAGGTCCCTTCCAACCCTTACCATTCTATGATTCTCTGTTTCTGTGACCCTCAGGGCTCCTGACCTGCCAGGCTGGTCTAGGTTAGGATCACAGTGTGGTTTGGCTTGGAAGGGACCTTAAAAATCATCTAGTTCCTACCCACCTCCCATGAACAGGCATACCTCCCACCAGACCAGGCTGGTCAAATCCCCATCCAAGCTGATCTTGGACATTTCCAGGGAGGGGGCATCCACAGTCACATGTGGTTCATCGCAATAACAGCTATAGTAGCAGCAGAGGCTCATGGTGTTCTCAAGCCCCCCACATGCAGGAGTACAGAACCCCAGGGGAGAGGAGAGCATTGGGGTCCCCAGATGGGAGCCTTCATCCCTTCTGGGTGCCCCCAGAGCTCAGATAGGGGAGAGGAGAGGGAATGAGCTCAGCTCACTGATTAACCCTCTCCTTCAAGACCAGGCCTGGCTTATCAAGTGAAACCCAAGGGGCTTGGTGGAGATGCTGGGGCAGGTCCGGGCTGACGGTGTCCTTTGGGGGTGCAGGTGCTCCCTGGCGCCCTGGGGAGAGAAGTGATGCTCCTCTGGGACAGGAGCCGGGCCGTGCTCCCCGCACACCGGCTGCGCTCGGGCTGGCGCGGAGCCCGGACGCCCTGGGCGGGTGCTCCCGACCCCCACCCGGCTGCAGGAGCCCAGCGGCTGTGCAAGCCCCGGTGATTCGGGGCTGGGGGCGGGCTGAGACCCGGCTCCAGTTCGCCTGCTCCGCCGCCAACTCGGGGCGGACCGCCCCTCCCCCCCGTCTCTCCCCTCCCCTCCCCTCCCCTCCCCGCCCCCCGGGCCGTAGCGAGCCTTGTCGAGCCGTGGTGAGTCGAGCCGAGCCGAGCCAAGCCTAGCCGCGATACCGGCACCGAGCGGGCACCATGCGCCCAGGGTGAGCGACGCGGCCGGGGCGCCCTGGGACCTCGGAGCTGCTGGGGGGCTCGGGTATACCGTGAAGGGGACCCGGGGGGGCACCGGTACCGCGTGGACCTCGGAGCCACCGGTGCTGGGGTTCACCGAGGCTACAGTGCACTAGAGGCGCCGGGGTTGGATGGCACCGGTATGCCGTGGAGGGGGACCCCGGTGCCACTGGGGCTTGGGGGTACCTGTATGCCGTGGAGGGAACCCCGGGGGCACAAAAGCTGGGGTTCACAGAGACTCCGGTGCACCGGTGCCGCCGAGGCTCAGGGGCACTGATATGCTGGGAGAGGGGGCGGGCGTGTATCACGGGGGTCCCGGGACCGCGGGGACCCCAGAGTCACTGGGTCTGGGGTTCATAGAAGTTCCGGTGTTGCTGAAGCTGGGGGACACCGGTATATCGTGTGAATCCCGAAAACACCGGTACTATGGGAACGCCCCGGGGCCCACCAGTCCGGGCGGGGCTGCCAGGCAGGGGGTAGTCCGGAGCAGGCGAGACGGGGGTAACCTCTTGCTCTCTCCTTCCCTTCCCACAGGTGCCTCCCGCGGCGGCTGCTGCTCGGGCTCTTTGTCCTGCTCGTCCCCGTCGCTTCCCAGGAGCCGGGTAACTTTCGCGGGATGATGGGGAAGGGGGGTGGTCCCTGCAGCTGCGCCTGTAGTCCTGGGGCCCCTCCCTGTCATGAAGCCCCCTGTCCCCGGAACTCAGTGAGAACACATCCCTGCTCCCCAGCAGGCATGAGGTTGTGTCTCCCCTTGGTCCAAATGCTGTGCCCAGTCCATGGTCCCTAAAGAGAGGGGTGAGGGGGAGTTTCCCCCCACACCCCCCTTCAACGGCCATGTCCCTCGCAGCCACTGAGGGTGGCAGGGCTGGGGTCCCGTGTGCCCTATCTCATCAATGGGGCACCAAGGAAAGATGCTGGGGAAACGCTGTCAGGTAGCCCTTCAGAGAGATGCCTGGCTGCAGTGCACTTGGAGGCTTTACTGGGGTGAGAGTGGTTTGTCTGGTCCTTTCTGGTTGTGGGGCAGATAGGATGGCATTGCCTTAAAGTAGTCATGCTCCATGTGTTAGCGCCTTCCGCCACGCCTGCCAAAGTCCTCCCCGTGACTGTGTCCTTGGAAGTGTTTCTAGTGGTAGCGTGCCATAGAGATGCAGCAGCTTCCACGCTGCTCACCAGCTTTCCCCTGCCTTCTGGGCTCAGCAAAACAACTCACTCATCTTTGCTGCTCTCTGGAGCTGCTCATGCCCTGGGAGAGGGGAATTCAGTTCTGACTCAGGTTTCCAGCCCTTCTTTCCCATGGGCTCACAAGCTGGTTCTGCCATTGCATGAGCGCACGAGCTGTCTATTTTCCTGGTGAACTTTACCTCCCTGCTGGGGAAGCTACCTCCCATCTGCCAGGCTGGTTGAATGCCCTCCTCCCCTTTGCAACCAGTCTCTGGATGTGTGCCCAGCGTGAGGTGGCTGAGACAGTGAGCCCCTGACCTTGCTTGGGTCCCAGGAACCCCATCTGCAGAAGCAGCTGAGCTGCAAGCAATGATCCAAAGCCAGGTGAAGGTAGCTCTTTTCCAGGGGTAATGTTTCGGTCGTCTTCTGCTTGTGCTGAGAATTACCAGCTCAGCAGCATGTTACTAGGCATGGCTCGTGCCCCTCTCTGTCATCATAGGCTGGGTGAGATGTGGCTGCCCCAGGTAGAGGTAAGCTGGAAATCAGACAGGCAGGCGCTGGGCCATGAAATCAGTGGATATTTACTGGAGCAAGACTTTGTGTCATCTAGGAACAGCTCAGGCACAGATGCACAGAGCCTGGCTCTGCTGGCGGCTGGGTCGTGTTGCAGAGGAACAGAGAATGGCCTTGATAGTGGGGAAGCCCAGCACACCCAGAACGTGTCTGGGAACACTTGGAGAAACTCTCAAGGTGCCCCAGGCTGACTTTGTGACGCCACTTTATGTGGTGTGGGTGCCTCCCCAGGGACTGTGGAAACAAAGCTTCCCTTGGAGGTCTGCGATGGGAACATCATTCCCATGTGAAATCTTGAATTGACTATTTTAGGTCCCTGGAGACCATCCAGCATGGCCAAGCTGAGCTGGAGGGCTGAGAGATGGTTTAACACCAGTTACTCAGAACTATTTGTGCCCTTCCACCCCCCTTCTCCGCCACCACCCTGGCTCCCAGCATGGCATTGGGCACTCAAGGGCTGGCCAGGACCCTTTGCCAAGCTGCATCTCCCCCACCTTTGAGAAGGCATGCTGGGGGACCCCAGGGAGAGCTCACATGGCACACAGAGGGGTTAAATGCTGGGGGAGCACCAACGGCACCGGTCACTGCTGGCAAGACAGGGAGGTGCCCATTTCACCCAGCTGACTTGGCCGGCTCCCAAAGGCAGGCTGTGAAGCGGGTTTTAAAAGAATTTGCAAGAGGGTTGGTGTGGCCTTTCTCTCGTTCTCTCTGTTTCTCTCGTTCTCTCTGTTTCTCTCGTTCTCTCTGTTTCTCTCGTTCTCTCTGTTTCTCTCGTTCTCTCTGTTTCT
>JANHGN010149439.1:0-12961 GCA_024605025.1 Megaceryle maxima | reverse complement strand
AAAACAAAAACAAAAACAAAAACAAAAACAAAAACAAAAACAAAAACAAAAACAAAAACAAAAACAAAAACAAAAACTCTTCAGGATGCTACTTAACAAGGTCCCTTAGTAATCTGCTTTTGAGGACTTAGTGATGACTAGTTCCGGTCAGATTTTAAGAAACACTTTTTAAAAACACATTAGCAGACAATACCATTTACTCAAAATTCAAGCAAGTGTGGAAGAAGATCAGCTTGCCTGACCAGGGAACTCAGGGGGAGGAAAAACTTGTACAAATTTTACAATCTCTAGAAGACAAGTCACACTTCTCAGGAAAATTACAGAGTCCTGGTTTATATATGTAGGAAGAAGACCTGAAAGGCCAAAGCTGAACGAGAGTTGAAACTGGCCAGTGTTCTGTCAGACAACAAGATGGGCTTTTTTAAGCACTTAATAACAAAAGAAGGTCTAAAGAAAACATTAGACCAATACTCGTTGAAGATGGACAGATGACAAACAGGGATAAAAATAAAGCAGAGGCATTCAACATGACATAAAACTTCTTTAATGTGAGGGTGACAGAGCACTGGAACTGGCTGCCCAGAGAGATTGTGGCAAGTTCCTTCTCTAGAGACTTTCAAACCCCACCTGGATATGTTCCTGCATGGCATGCTCTAGGTGATCCTGATCTGGCAGGGGGGTTGGATTCAATGATCTCCAGAGGCTCTTTCCAACACCTACTATTCTAAGAATCTATGAATTCTGATAGATCTTGGGCTGTCTGATCCTCTGAATTGGAGAAGTACAGCTGAGAAAACCATGATTTCCCATTAATCAGCACTGAAATTGTAAGGGATTAGTTTAATCAGCTGAATGTTCATAAGACCATGAGAACTTGTGGGATTCATCTCAGAGTACAGAAGGATCTGGTGTATGTTACAAGCAGGATCTATCTGAACCATCTACCAAAGTCTTGGGAGTCTAAGTAGGTCCCTGATGACCAGAAGATAGCCAATGTTATTTCAATTTACACAAAGGGCATGAGACGAGACCCAAGATTAGGATCTTATTCTAATGTCAGTACTGGAAAAAAAATATGGGGAAAATCATACTGGGTGCTTCTGAAAGGCATTTACTACACTGAAAAGCAGTGGAAGGTGGGACCTTCAAACATTGGGACACACATTTAGCAACGGCAACCTGGTTACTTAACACAAGAGAAACTACCAGTTGAGCTGGCGCTTCCCAATCAAAACTGCCACATGCTGTAGAAGGGGATAAAGTGCACATGAAAGATATCTCAGGCAAAGATGGTCTGGGTTAGTCTCACTTCAGGCAGATGCAAAGCCATAAATGGGAATGCTTTTGCTCAAGGACCTGGGTGCACCTGGTGGGTGATGCAGGAGCATGGAGAATTTCGATGTGTACCTCAAGGGGATTTAATTTGGGGTGAGAACAACCACTGAATTAAATTGTGTAATGTTAATTGTTAAATAACTGCTTGGCATGATGTAGGTAGTATAGAATAAGGGGTGGATAATGTCCTGGGTTTGGCTAGGATAGGGTTAATTTTCACCAGAAGTTGAGAGGAGGCCCCATACAGGTTAGGCAACTAAAGCAGGCAATGGATTATTCAATACCATAGTGACATTGTGCTGGCTGTATAAGGGCAGGTGGTGGGCCAGCAAAGTGCATGAGTTCTGGTGGGAGCGGTTGCAGAAACACCTTCCTCTCTTCATTCTATATCACTCATTTTGTGTATGTTTTCATTACTGTTACTGTTGGTTTTGTTCTTACTTCTCCTTTTACACCGTTGTATTAAATTCTCCTTACCTCAGCCCACAGGATTTTGTACTTTTCTGACTCTTCTTCACATTTGGGAGGGTAGGGGAGGCAGTGAGCAAGCAGCTGAGTGGTACTTATCTCCCATCTGGGTCTAAACCATGACACACTTAAATATAAAACAAGTACCACTGCTTTATGTTAAGGGAATAATTACTCTATGACTGAGGGAAATAAGAAATAGATGAGCAGAAAGAATAACACATCTCTGCAAATTGAATATTTGCCTTTCCCTTCTCTAAGTACAGTCTTCTAAAGCTTTAAACAGGTCTTCAGGTATCTGATCTATTCTAAAGGGAGTTTACAGCACAGTTTTTTTCCTTTTGGTTGAGAAGATGGCTTCCAGAATAGCTAATTTGACAAAACTTTGCAGCAATACATGCAATCAAAACTGTAAACATCTGAAGGCTGGAGAGAAACTTATACTTACAATTTAGGCAATCATCCACCCTTTCAAATTGATGAATGTTTACTCCTTTTCAGGAAAACCCTAATGATTTTTAAACTATGAAATTATATATATTTCTTAGCTTCCTCTTTTATTCTTCACTTACATCAGCATACAGAAGTACTGGGTTTGATATAAAGCTTTGCAGTTTTGGGCGTGGGGGGGTTGTTTTTGTGGGGTTTTGTGGGTTTTTGTTGTCGTTGTTGTGGTTTGTGTTTTGTTGTTTGTTTGTTTGTGGGTTTTGGGGGGGTTTTTGGTTGGTTGGTTGTTTTGGTTGTTGCTGTTATTTTCTTTATGAGTATGCTGGGCTCATCCTAAAGAGGAAACAAGCATTTGTTAGAGCACATTCCAGTATATTAAACAGGTAAGACATTTCTACGTTCTCCAGCTTTTTGCAATAGGGGAAGAAAGTAGTCCACTGATGTCTGACATTTCTTCTTTACCAGTATTCTGGCACCATCATTTCTCCCACGTGAATAGCAACTAAAAAAAGATAAGATACAGCGTACGTCTTCATCTGTTATTGTGGAACTATTCCCTCTCCTGAAAAGACAGGAGAAAGAAAGGGAGAAGTTTATCGTCAGATTGCCAGTCTGAAGAATTAGCACAATAAACAAGCAAAAGTAATCTCCCATTTTTAGAGTCTTTAATTAGTAGCTCTTAAACCTGAGTCACTGTCACAATCACAGCCAGTGTTTGGCCACCCTTCCTTAACAATGTCATTTGGGTTGAATTTTCATACTGCAAACATTCTTTGATAGCAATATTCTCTTTCAGGTGACTTTCAAAGAGCAAGAAGAGTACTGGCAAGCCTTAGCAGAATAATCTGGGGATGACAAAGGTGAATGGGAAAAATCACAGGATACAAGGATTTTTGGCAGGCTGGAACTGATAAACAAGGTTGGCTTTTCATGTGGCAGAAGGGAAGGAACTCCCTTTTTTTTTTTTTACCCAGCCTCTAAGTTGCATCCTATTTTGCCTGTCTCCTTGAACCAGCCACAGCATGGCCATTCTCAATATTTCCTAAAGAAGTTTTCCATGTAATTGTTAAACAGGTTTATTCTTTATGTGCCAGACATAATATGGCAGCAGAATCTCTGGGGACATTGTTGAGTAAGCATTGCACGAGCACAGCCATAGAGCAAAATATTTTCAGAAATAATGCATTTCAACTGGATTTGTCCAAGAAGCGTAAGGAGTTGTGCTAGCACAGAAAAGGGCTGTACCCTTTGAGGGAAGGAGGGAGGGAGAGAAAGGGAATGGATGAAAAAAAACCCATTTAAGTAGGATCATCAAAAAGTGCTAGGAAATTACATCAAATGTTGAAATGCAAATGATAGGTTAGGAAGTTACATGTTGCCCACAAGATTAACTATATGTACAATGACAGAGGATAAAAAGATAACTGTAAGAAAAAGTACACCCTTTGTATATGTAAACACAGAGAGAGAGAGAGAGGAAGAAATGCCAACCCTCATATTTCCCATTTCTTGGGGGTTTCCAGCATCTGTACCCTTCTCAATCTTTCAGTTACTCACCCAAAGACCACAGCTGAGGTGGCTGTGTGTTGGAGTAAAGAGCGGAGGTGGCCAGCACTGGGGGAGAGAGAGGAGGAAGCTGAGATATTGACTGTGTGTACACTGCTCTGTATTTCTGTAACAATGTGGTCATTTCATCTCCCAGCACAGAAAGATGCAGTAGAGAAAGAGAAGTGAAAAAATAAAAAAAATTAAAAAAAAAATAAAAATAAAAAAAATCCAGGCATCTCTGCTGCCAAGCACATATTTTGGTTGCTCATTCAGCTCTATTTTAGTATTTCCTGTTTAATGATTCACTTTTCAGTTGGGTCTCTCTAAACCCCTTCAAATCTTACCTATAAAGAGGTCTACAGCTGCATTTCTTTTTAATAAAAGCAAGTATTGCTAGCTTTGAAAGAAAGTTCTTTTGTTACAAACATTCTTATTAAACCTCTATCGCACTTTGCTCTTAAAAATTTGACCATCAGTAAGTGTCACGAGAAGACATGATTTTTTTTTTTTTTCTGTAAAATCCATCAGATATTTAAGTGCCTAAATGGGAATGAGGGTAGGTTGAGAGACGAAATATATTGCTGATGACGGTAGACCATAATGCCATGACAAAATAAGAACTAGGAAAAGGAAGTAGATGAATTAAGAAAGGGGTAAATCAGGAAAAGCATTCTATACAAAGAACATGATTCTGACTGAACTCAATCAAAATCTGTTACAGCTCTTAGATTCCTCTACCTATTGTGTTGCTGTGATCAGAAGTGCTGTGATCATTTTCCCTGACCTCCACGGCAGCTACTGGCTAGGACAGGTGGTGTACCATCTTCTCATACTGCTTTGTGCAGAACCTGAGCCTGTGCTTAGATATACTGTGTGGCATCACACTACCTTCAGGTAGTTTAGTGACTTCAGGATTGAAATCTGGGATGCCCAATTCTGCATCTTTGTGGGAATGAGCAGCAACTGAGAAAGTTTTATGTAGCTAGATGCTGCACTAAGAAGAGAGAACAGCAGCTGCATTTAGGATCTATTCTAAATTCTTTTAAGAATATAGCCCTGAAAAGTGGCACAAATATGTCAAGTAAGAAATGGTCTTCAAAAAACATGGTATGATTTAAAAAACAGAATGTAATTTATGCAGCAGAGAGTAGGAAATACTTAAAATCATTTTAATAGATACAAATATCTAATTATTTTAAGTTTCTTTTTTTTTTTATGAACTCTTTCAAGGTTTGTTTTAAGGAAAGATATTCCTTGTATTCTTTCTAGTAAACCCTGTGACTTTTCCTTCTGTCAAAGACTAATATGACCATCCTCCCAGCACTCAGTTCTGTTGGAGATCTATTAGAAAACCTTGGTGTCAGCAATGACGTGCCTAGCAAAAAAAAAAAACCTGCTTACATGAAGTACTGGATCTTATGGGAACCAATGAGATGGAAAATGACTGTCCTATGCATGTTCTCGGAATTCACAATGTACATTGTTTGCATCCTTACCTGCTTTGGTTTTCCTCATGGCAAAACTGAGCACATTGCATTTCATGTAGCAAAATTTAACTGGTGCTGCTGATCTTTCCTTCAGACTTCTTCATTTTCACTGCCATTAGGGTTATCCTTTTACACTAAATCTTCCATTCTTGCACTAGTCCTGTCCTTCCTCTCTGGACTCTATCTTCAGTGGTGCTGAAGGATCTAAGAACCTTGCTTTTCTCTACCCAAGCTGACACTTCCCATTTCCTATCCTCATCATTTTATGCTGGATTTACTCTGTAGCCAAAAAGGAGGAAATTAAAGTACCAACTGCGCTTATGCTTCATGTACCAGTCCAAAAAAAAAAAAGGTAATGGTCTTACAGAAATAATTTCAAAAGCTTTCACTTAGACTCAGGCAGAACTGTGTATCCTACTTACTCAAGAAACAGCCTTACCATGTTTTCTGTGGAAAGAGAGGCCTAAGTTAAGGAGGTTCAAAAGGAGGCATGAGTCATATGATCACCGTTATTAAAGTGGTTCATTTGGGGTAGAGGATGAAAGAAGGTTCTCTTTAAAAATAACCTTTTATTTTGCATTTTACACTATAGAGTCTATCAACAAAGGAATTAATGGAGATTTAAGACCTTGCCTTTGCATAGTTTCTCATGTGCAACACTGAGTAGTAACTTTACAGCCTGTAAAGGCTCAGGAGTATGCTTATTGCGGTCTACAACTTCCCCAAGGATTTTCAGTAAGTGGGTAGTCATTCACTGGAATAGACTCCTCAGGGAAGTAGTCATGGCACCAAATCTCTTCAGGAAATGTCTGGACAACATTCAGGTTACATTTAGTTTTATGTAGTATTGCAAGGGATTTGGACTTGATGATCCTTATGGGTCCCTTTCAGCTCAAAATATTGTAGAATTCAGATATTCAGATTCTAATTTTTACCTTTTTCTAATGTTTTAGTTGTATTTTTCTTTCCAATTTTTAAGATGCAAATAAAGCAAAATTTGGTCATTTGCAGACTACAGAGTAAGCTATTACCTGCATGTCATAATGGTATGCTTACAAATTATATTCTGGTGTGAAATGTAAAAGCAGGTCACACAAGAAGAGGAATAATGGAACAACTATACAAACAAAATGTCAGCAACTATAGAAGGAATGGAAGGTGTTCATCCTGACTGAAGAAAGGTCAGTTGGTGTCTTCCAGTTGTGTAAGAAAGACTTTGGTGAAGAAATAAGTAGTTGTAAAAGGTCTACTTTATCAGAGTAAACATAGAGTGAAGAAAGTTCTCAAAACTGGAGTTAGATCCAGAGGATACTGATATCTAGAAACAGCGCACTATTTAAAAAATAAGGGTGATTTTTTTTTAAAATACAAGTGCACTATTAGAATCTAAATATAATGACATGGTCATGAAGGCCTAATCCCATCATGATCGCAATTTAAACTTGATTCTAACTTTCCCAGCGTGATCTAGGATGTCAGCAAGATTAATTTCATTTTAGTTCTTTGTATCCATTTTGAATAGAAATGCATTTTTCTCTAATGTGAATGAGTGATGAAGAACTTTCAACATATTCACTTTTAAATATACTGATGGCATTTATAAATAAAAAGCATTATCACACAATAAAAAATTACAACATATGTGAATAAAAAAGTTTTATAAAGCAGAAGACAGAGAAAAATACTTAACTTCAAAGTCATGTTTCTGACACATCTACTCTGTTAAACTGTACATGGTCCTTTTAAGTTGTTTCACAAGCACAGTAATCACCCTGTTAGATGTCCCGTTTTTCAGATGGAATCTGCATGAATAAGTAGGTTGATAAAGATCCACGTTTGCAACATGAAGAACAGCCTGAAAAAAAAAGAAGGTTAAACCATAGCATGACCCCTGCAGTACTGACAGTCAGTTGTAACTCTACTATGGCAAGATTCAGCCATGTCTATCCACCAGCTGGAGAAAGAGCATCACAAAATGTTAGGGTTTAGTGCTAACAAACCCCTTACAACTTAGCCTGTTATTGACAATTATCTACTCATTTCTATAAAGATTCTGGGTCACACATTTTACTATTTAGTGCAAATTCAGAGATCTAAATCCAGATCTTCATAGTTTTTCTCCACCCTCCATTTTCCGTTCATGTAAGCTGAGCCACAGCAATTTATAGATGAAATCATCATAAAATTGAAAAATTAATAACATGGAAAATAAATGCATTTTCATACTAATACAAATAACTTCAGGAAAGAATTGTACATAGAATTTCTTCACTACAAAAATAAACATTTGAAGATGTCCACTATGTTAAGCTGATTTATGTATGCCACACTCTACTTTGATCTAAGTTTCTAACTCAAAATCAGTTACAAGAGATACATGGTATATTGCCTATTTTTATTTTTGATTATCCACAAAAAATAGAATTAAATTGTTCATCCACTGAAAAAATGCCAAATTAGGCTTCTTCAGAGATAATTATATACTGAACCAATCTCCAACACCACACCAATGTATAGTACCCCTCCCAGTAGAATACATATCTATTTTCTTCAGTGGACAAAGTACTACTGTGATTATATAGAGATATTTCTTAGTGTTTTGAGGGAAGCATACTTTGCATACTGTACTTTCTCCCACAGTACACTTAACTATTTTTTTTGGTGTAAGTTACTGTGGAGTAGGGTGCTTGCTTTGAAGAAATGATATTAACACGGACATGCAATTCATGTGTCAACTTAAAAATATGACATTCATAGAGATACAAAGGCTAACACTGCCTCTTCTATGTTCAGAAGAATATGAGTTCAGGAGAACATGAGTACCAATGCATTTCAGTTTCCTGTAAAAGTCAGGATGGTAAGTGTTTATGTGAAATCATGGTCACCGTCTATGTTGTGCAACTACCATTTACAATGATAATGATGAAAAGCCATCCATATTCTGTGAGAACAGCCTGAATTCTGAAAAGAATTATGTCTTTCAGAATTCATAGCTGGGAAAATTTAACTGAGTCTGCTTAAACGAAGTTATCTGAGATAATATACAGGAAATGGTTCTGCACATTCTGCATGTTGTGGCTTTTGGTGCTTCTATTTAGATGAATCAGTCTTTTCCTTTATAGGCCAGTTATAAATCACTCCTGACAGAAGGGTTACTACATAAAAATAGGATTCAGGTGAATGTTTATAGGACATTTAAGGGGATCTTTAACTTTCTCTGACTGGGATTCCTTACTAAGATTTTAAAAGACCATAAGAATCATAATAAATGCAAGCAAAAGCAAAAAAAAGCACACCATTTTCAGTTATATTTGAATTTTCAATAAATGGAGCTTGTCATCCTTTAGTTGTCGGAATGCAAGTCTCTAAAAAAAGAACCTCCTGTCTTATTTGAAGAAGAAACAAAGAACCATTAAATATTTTCCATTAATTTGATAACATGAGTCACTTGATAGAATATTTTCCATAATTTAGAATAAATACTTTCTCTACAATATGAAAGTATTTCTTCAAAGGAAGAAAAGTAATATCATACTGAAGTTATTTCTAAAGAACAACTCATAAATGCCAAAGTTCTCCAAAAGTCATATATATTGTGCATTTGAAGTTTTATAGTATATTTTATAAGGCATGGAGTACTTCTGCATATGTTTAAAATATATTAATATATCACTCAACAATAGCATTATGTCTTAGAGAAAGGTAGATAACAATAATACAGTTTGTCTGCAAAACATCATATTTAAATGAAAAGAAAATATTTTTTTTCTCCTCATCCATCATACCTGAAATATATTTGAAAGACTTGTTCCTGGTATTCACTCATTCACAGTTCTGTAGCAAATTCTGGAGCAAATCTGGAAAACCCATTATCCTAGTCTATTAGTTGCTGCATCCTATCTGAATTCCACCTTGAGAACTTGAAAAAAGCACTTTCCTTCATTTGAATACTTATTTCCTGCCACCTTCAGCAAAAGTTAACAACATCATTGTTTTAGAGCACTAATATTAAGTTGTAGCAATCTGTCAGAGACTCCATTTGTTAACAAACCTGAAATCAGAATTTATACTTTCCTTAAGCGCTCATACTCCAAACAAAAAGGAAAGGGAGGTATTGACAGCCCTACAGTTGCATCTGGGGCTCATTAGAGGGTTTCATGCTCCTCATTCCTCCCTCCAGGTTCTGGTGAACCCCTTGAAAGACAAAGCACCAGACTCGATGCTTACTTTTGCCACCCATGGCTAAGAAAGCAACTAAGAATGATCCCTAAAATTTCTAAGCTATTTATACAACAGAATAACAGGAAATCAAGGATTTCTTTGTTATGTGAAAGGAAAACAAACAAGACAAAACAAAACAAAACTGTTTATCCCCATAGAGAATTAAATTGTGTTTGATTAAACGAAATGAAGGAAAGGACTTGGGTAAGGAAACCTTGGATACCAAACAACAATCATAAATTGCTAAACATTGAAGTGACTCAAACTAAGTATTAGTGAACACGCATTGTAATTTTCCCACAAACTTTGGCTGATCTGCGAAGTGAAGCTCTGTATACACATTCCTTTCTAGGGATTCAATTTCCTTTTGGAAGGAATAAGTCACCAGTGACAATAATTCCTGGCTATCCACTACTTCCTGCTTCTACTGTGGCCTAAAAGAGACAAGCAGTGCTGAAATTCATTGAGTTTGGTTGTTTGTTGTGTGGCTGAGGAATCCAACTCTTTTTCAAGGCCCCTGATGGCAGGAAGTCAAACATGGTTTGCTTTCACCTGCTGCTACTCTGATTCAGCATCCCTGACATGTCATGTGTGTCCACATTCAACCCAGTCTGATCAACCAGTATTACACTCAAAACATGCAAAAGGGATTTTGGTGCATCAATTTCTCCTCCTTCTTGACCCAAACCTCGGTGGTTATGTCTAAGACTGACCTGTTGGAGCAATCTCTCCTTGGCCATCACCTGGTCCCCTAACGTGTCTTTTAGTCCAGCTCAAGGTTTGCACAGACTGTTAATAGGCTCTGTAGTGTCCTTTGGAATCCCCATATCCAGACTTCCTGTTAGTTAGGTGTTTAAGCATTAGTGGTAAAGTAATTGCTCATTCAGAATAGAAAGGACCCTTTCTTATTCACATAGTTCATTATTTATCTGTGTGTAACTACACTAGTTATGCATTCAGTAGAATCAACTTCAGTATGGGAAGAAAATAACAATCATCTAATCTGTGTTACACAGTGAAATGGGACAGGCCTTCCCCTAGCTCAGAAAAGACATCTTAATTAAAAATCAACCCTTAAAAAAAGTTATTGCATACTTTTATTACCTGTTCATAAGAAAAATTAAAGAAATATTTCTTCTATTTCTTTTCTTGAGTGGAAGACCAGAAGTGGTTAGACTAGAAGAGCTCATGATTCGCCTTACCTGATGCAGATTGTGGCAGTCAATAGTGACACTACATCTTGTAGATGTAAAATGAAGGCACTGTTGCTTCTTGTCTATTATCTTTTGTCTGTTTCACCTGCTTAGTTTATAAGTTCTTGGTCTGTTAATACATTTATATTGAACCATACAGAGTATATCTTTTAATTTTACTTGAAGGACCTTTATCTGTCTTGTTAGAAACATTTTGTAGGTAAAGAATAAAACCAAATAAAAGTGGTCGGGAAGGAAACGAATCAGGTATCTACAAAACAGAGCACATAGTTGTACCACAACAAGCCAGACTTCTGACAGGCATCTATTACAAATTGGAGTAAAGCATAACCTCAAAATGAATTTAACATTCACTTCTGACAGAGAAATGGTTCCTTTAGCCTTTTTTTTGTCTGACAAGCACTAAATTCCTGCCCAGTCACCCCTGAGCAATAACTACTGAATTCTAGATAACTCATTCAATTCACAGATACAACTTTGCAACAGGTTATTCAAAGCAAATAAATTCATAAATAGCTTCTTTTGGAAAATGAAGTAATTTGAAACCCAGGGAAAGCATAATCCAAAGACTGATCTTTCTTCTCAATGCATCATCTTATATCCCCTACCCTCAAAGAAATCCCCCTTCCTTCACAAGAATCTTTAATGACATATTCCCTTCCAAAACAATGACAGATGTAATAGTTCCCAAGTTTGTTCTTTTTCTCGCCTAATTACCAGCCCAGTTCTCCAAAACCAAGTAACTTCTATTTATTCATAGCTGAAGAATGTTGCCCCCTTGTGCATATGCACTGTAATACAGTCCTGAATTACATAATCAGAAAATATTTTTCCAGAAAAGCCTGCTTCCTTCATCATAGTAGATAGAATTCACTTAATGAATGACCTAGGGACACATGGTGATTAAAGATCTATGTGCCTTATTGCCAAATAAAAGGTAAAAGGAAAGGGAATGAAAACTGAACAATAGTCTACAGAAAACCAAAGATTTTACTCTAGGCTCTGCCTGAGTTTTCACCTGATATTAAATAAATCTTTTAACTCAAAATTTGTCCAGTTTGTCATTTGTGATTTTTTTTTTTGATTCATCAAATTAAATTCCTGCTCTCATTTATAAAAGTTCTTACAACACAGCAATGAATAAACCATCACATACTTAGTACCCGTGAAAAGCTTCTAAACCCAGAAAAATAATTTTTATCTCTTTTAACTGAAGCAAATGTTCTACAATTATTAACATTTTAGTTTCTCACAGTCTCAGTACACTATCCGTAAAATGGGAATAAAAGCTTCTGGTGTTTCTGTATGAATCAGTTTAGTTTTATTAATTTGAAGGTTTAAGCCATTATTAGCATGGTGTCTTAAAAAAATGCTAAAAGGAAAGTAGTCACTGTTTATGTAGGAAAAATGTTTTCATTCAGGACTAAGGCCTAAATCATGTGAGGAAAACAGTATACTGAAAATGTATTTATTAATTGAGTTTCTTTGCTCTGCAGTAAAGGAAAGGCCTGTGGAAAAAAAATCATATATTCAGTAATAATGACAATATCACAGAACCACACAAAATCACAGAATGGTAGAGGTTGGAAGAGACCTCTAAAGATCATCTAGTCCAACCTGCCTGACAGAGCAGGATCACCCAGGGCATGCCACACAGGAACAAATCCAGGTGGCTTTTGAAAATCTCCAGAGATGAAGATTCCACTACATATCTGGGTAGACTGTTCCACTGCTCTGCTATCCTCAGTGAAAAAGTATTTCCTCATGTTGAGGTTGAATCTCCTGTTTTCCAGTTTATGGCCATTGCCCTGTCACTGGACACCACTGAGAAGAGCCTGGCCCCATCTTCCTGACACCCACTCTTTAGCTATTTATAAGCATTGATTAGATCCCCTCTCAGCTTCCTCTTCTCCCAGCTAAACAGACTCAGCTCTCTCAGCCTTTCCTCATATGGTAGGTGCTCATACATGATTTCACTATGTTCATACATGAGAATTAAATTAAAGTTGCGCAGAAAACCTGTACAATCCTTTCCTACATTTAAGCACTTAAACTTTCATTGTAACTTCAGTTATTTATAACTTCTTTGTATGCAATGAGGACACAAATATACACAAGCCATGAGAGAAGTTAACTAGAGTCAGAGAACTTCTATTTGAAATGTTGCCTCACCTCTTTGGCTCGCCCATTTCAAATGCACAGCATGTTACCTTTGTGTGGGTTATAAACGCATTTCTGAAG